>SJXQ01001370.1:106953-189637 GCA_006408695.1 Aepyceros melampus | reverse complement strand
ATATATATATATATATATATATATATATATATATATATATATTCTGGAGGAGGACATGGCAACCCACTCCAGTATTCCTGCCTTGAGAATCCTCATGGGATTCTCAAGAGAAGCCTGAAGGGCAACAGTCCATAGGGTCACAAAGAGTCAGACACGACTGAAGTGACTTAACACAAACACACACACACACACGTGTGTGTGTGTGTGTGTGTGTGTGTGTTTGTGTGTATGGGGTTCCCTAATGCTCAAATGGTAAAGAATCTGCCTGCAGTGCAGGATACTCTAGTTCAATCCCTGGTTTGGGAAGATTCCCTGGAAAAGGGTATGGCAACCCACTCCATTATTCTTGCTTGAAGAATTATGAACAGAGGAGCCTGTCCATGGGATCACAAATAGTTGGATATGACTGAGTGACTAACACTTTCACTTCCATATATATAAATATATATACACACATATATATACATGCATCTTTACATTTATCATCTACTTATCTTAACTTCCTTTCCTTCTAACAATTTATTTTTAATCTCATTTTTTCATCTCAAGAAATTGCAATGCTATTGATTCAGTTGCCCATGTTGCCAAACTGGGAGGCATTCTTACATCATCTCTCTCGCCAGCCTCATCTAATTGATCAAGAAGTGATCTTAGTCATATCACACATACACACACACACACACACGCACACACATCCTCCATCTCCACAATCCAAGTCCAGGTTCACTTCATACAAAACAGTCAGGGTAATCCTATAAAAGTATAAGAAGATCATATAATTTGTATGAAAGACTTTTAATTTACAATAAAGATTTTTTACCCTGGCCAATATATTTTTATGGATTCTAACCATTTCAATTACTGCCCTGTGTTCTTGAATTTTCTATTCATCTTCTTTCTATAGAACATTTTTTCTCCTATAGAACAATTTTCTGATTTGCTCTAAATGAAGTTCCACTATCCTTTCTCATCTCCTCTATTTTCCCATCACATCAGTATCATAATCTGTCATCATATGTTCTTTGTGTCCTCACTTCAAATTTTATCAATCAGTAATTTTTCAGAAGCATAAAAATCATTGTATACATATTTATGTGAAGTTATACTTTCTTTAAACTTTATATCCTGTCCCTTACTTAATACTTGGCACTCAGTAGGTATTTAATACATGTTTGCCAAATAAATAGATATTTTAGCAAAGCCCTTTCAGCAGTAAGGACCATTAGGGTGAAATTCAGTATAAATCTGGAACAAAATAAACAAATAAGGCATAAAAACACAAATGTGAATTCCAAGCTGTTTTATAAGCTATATTGGTTCCATCATAGTCAGCCTTTCTACAATGCTTATTAAAGTAAGCTCCATGTGTTTTGCTATTAACAGTCTATTTTAAACATGTGCAATGTGCTAGGTGTTATATCTATTAACACGATATAGCAGAATATATAAAGTATTGACCTTAAAGATATTTTCAGAATAGAGTAAAATAAGACTAAGACATAAAAAACAGATTAAAATCATGTAATACAAAAATATATATTAGAGAAAGATTTACTTTTTCTTCATCAGTATTATAATTACTTACCTAAAAAATTGATCCACTGAAACTTATTGATTTCTTATCTCTTATCAAAAATCCTATTTAAAATCCTATTAATTATACAATTTCTGATAGGGGACTGGAATGCAAAAGTAGGAAGTCAAATATACTCAGTAATAGGCAAATTTGGCCTTGGAGTACAGAATGAAGCAGTGCAAAGGCTAACAGACTTTTGCCAAGAGAACACACAGGTCATAGCAAACACCCTCTTCCAATAACACAAGAGAAGACTCTACACATGGACATCACCAGATGGCCAACACCAAAATCAGATTGATCATATTCTTTGCAGCCAAAGATGGAGAAGCTCTATATAGTCAGCAAAAATAAGACTTGGAGTTGACTGTGGCTCAGATCATAAACTCCTTATTGCCAAATTCAGACTTAAATTGAAGAAAGTAGGGAAAGCCACCAGACCATTCAGGTATGACCTAAATCAAATCCCTTAGGATCAGATCCCTTACAATTATATAGTAGAAGTGAGAAATAGAATTAAGGGACAGATCTGATAGACAGAGTGCTTAATGTACTATGGACAGAGGTTTGTGACATTGTACAGGAGATAGGAATCAAGACTATCCTCAAGAAAAAGAAAGGTAAAAAAGCAAAATGGCTGTCTGAGGAGACTTACAAATAGCTGTGAAAGGAAGAGAAGTGAAAAGCAAAGGAGAAAAGGAAAGATACACCCATCTGAATGTAGAGTTTCAGAGAATAGTAAGGAGAGATAAGAGAGCCTTCCTCAGTGATCAGTGCAAAGAAATATAGGAAAACAATAGAATGGGATAGACTAGAGATATTTTCAAGAAAATTGGAGATACCATGGGAATATTTCATGCAAAGATGGGCTCAATAAAAGACAAAAATTGTATGGACCTCACAGAAGAAGAAGATATTAAGAAGAGGTGGCAAGAATATACAGAAGAACTGTACAACAAAATTCTTCACAACCCAGATAATCACAATAGTGTGATCACTCACCTAGAACCAAACATCCTGGAATGTGAAGTCAAGTGGGCCTTAGGAAGCAGCACTATGAACAAACCTAGTGGAGGTGATAAAATTCCAGTTGAGCTATTTCAAATCTTAAAAGGTGATGCTGTGAAAGTGCTGCACTCAGTATGCCAGCAAATTTGGAAAATTCAGCAGTGGCCACAGGACTGGAAAAAGTCAGTTTTCATTCCAATACCAAAGACAAAGCCAAAGAATGCTCAAACTATAGCACAATAGCACTCATCTCACATGCTAGTAATATAATATTCAAAATACTCCAAGCCTGGCTTTAGCAATACGTGAACTGTGAACTTCCAGATTTTCAAGCTGGTTTTAGAAAAGGCAGAGGAACTAGAGATCAAATTTCCAACATCTGCTGGATCATCAAAAAAGCAAGAGAGTTCCAGAAAAACATCTATTTCTGCTTTATTGACGATGCCAAAGCCTTTGACTGTGTGGATCACAATAAACTGTGGAAAATTCTGAAAGAGATGGGAATACCAGAGCACCTGACTTGCCTCTTGAGAAACCTGATACAGGTCAGAAAGCAACAGTTAGAACTGGACGTGGAACAACAGACTGGTTCCAAATAAGAAAAGGAGTACATCAGGCTGTACATTGTCACCCTGTTTATTTAATTTATATGCAGATTACATCATGAAAAATGCTCGGCTGGATGAATCACAAGATCAAATGAAGATTGCCAGGAGAAAAATCAATAACCTCAGATATGCAGATGGCACCACCCTTACGGCCGAAAGTGAAGAAGTAGTAAAGATCCTCTTGATGAAAGTGAAAGAGGAGAGTGAAAAAGTTGGCTTAAAGCTCAACATTCAGAAAACAAAGATCATGGCATTCGGTCCCATCACTTCATGGGAAATAGATGGGGAAACAGTGGGAACAGTGGCAGACTTTATTTTTGGGGGCCCCAAAATCACTGCAGCTGGTGACTACAGCCATGAAGTTAAAAGATGCTTATTCCCTGGAAGGAAAGTTATCCCAACCTAGACATATTAAAAAGCAGAGGTGTTACTTTGCCAACAAAGGTCTGTCTAGTCAAGGCTATTGTTTTTCCAGTAGTCATGTATGGATGTAAGAGTTGGACTATAAAAAAAGCTGAGAGCCAAAGAATTGTTTTTGAACTGTGGTGTTGGAGAAGACTCTTGAGAGTGCCTTGGACAGCAAGGAGATAGAATCAGTCCATCCTAAAGGAAATCAGTCCTGAATATTCTTTGGAAGGACTGATGTTGAAGCTGTAACTCCAATACTTTGTCCACCTAATGTGAAGAGCTGACTCATTTGAAAAGACCCTGATGCTGGGAAAGATTGAAGGTGGAGGAGAAGGGGATGACCGAGGATGAGATGGCTTTATGGCATTACCGACTCAATGGACATGAGTTTGAGTAAACTCCGGTAGTTGGTGATGGGCTGGGAGGCCTAGCATGCTGCAGTCCATGGGGTGGCAGAGTCAGACATGACTGAGTTACTAAACCAAAGTGAGCTGACAAATAGGAAAAAAAAAAAAATCCCTGGTTGTAATTTTTTAATAAAATCCTGGTATTCTATAAATTACAGCTTTTGGCTCAGAGGTTAAAGCATCTGCCTCCAATGTGGGAGACCCAGGTTCAATCCCTGGGTCGGGAAGATCCCCTGGAGAAGGAAATGGCAATCCACTCCAGTATTCTTGCCTGGAGAATCCCATGGACAGAGAAGCCTAGTACATTACAGTCCACGGGGTCGCAAAGAGTCGGACACGACTGAGCGACTTCACCTTCACCTTCACTTTCACCTTCTACTTACTGAATGCAATATATGTCCATCTAGTTTCTTGATTTGTCATTATGCTCATTTAGGATATAGATTATATGAGATAGATAAGATTCATAATGGAAAATTTGGCCAGTAGTAACTTATTTGCCAGTAACTAAGAAATTCTTTATATTAACCCCTTTAAAACACATTTTTTCCTATAGAATGTGGTCCCAAAATATATAAAAAATCCAGATTTACACAAGGTATATAAAAGTACACATGGGTATTAGGATATAAAAGTACATTATAATTCAATATATGGTCATAAATATAGGATTGAAGTTGCTCTCTTTTCTACTCTGGTTGCTGCTACTGCTAAATCGCTTTAGTCGTGTTCGACTCTCTGCAGTCCCATAGATGGCAGTCCACCAGGCTCCACCGCCCCTGAGATTCTCCAGGCAACAACACTGGAGTGGGTTGCCATTTCCTTCTCCAATCCATGCATGTGAAAAGTGAGAGTGAAGTCGTTCAGTTGTATCCGACTCTTCACGAACCCATGGAATACAGCCTACCAGGCTCCTCCGTCCATGGGATTTTCCAGGCAAGAGTACTGGCTTAGATTGCCATTGCCTTCTCCCCTACTCTGGTTAAGTTGGTTAAATATATGAAAGCTGTCTTCCAGGCCTGTTTGTGCCCAGGATCTCTTGGACGGAGAACCAGACTATCTACCTACCGATCTACCTACTCCTCAGAAATGTCTTAGATTATCTTTACCACCTCTATCAAAACTAGTCTGCTCTGAGCACCACTCCACCAAACCCTGCCTGTAAAGAAACATTGATTCTGTAGGCTTTAAGCAGAAAATCTGGAAAAAAACAAACTTGAAATTCTGTAATGTCCTCCACAGTATTTCTTTCTTAATTTCAAACAAAAAATATTCTATAAGCTGTTTTTTTATTAACAACCATGTTAACTGCTGATCATGTACATTTAGATACGTTCCATTGCATGTTCCATTTTTTGAAAAGTGAAATTTTCATTGAGACTTTAAAAAGTTGATAAAGTTAACAAAGGATAAAAAAAAAAAGTAGCTTATTGGACAAAAAGAGACAAACTTATTCATGTTTATCAGTTAAGATTTCTCTAAAATTTCTGAAAAAGGAGTCATTCACCTAGAGGGGTGAGGTCCCACTCAATGTAAAAGCATGTAGTTGGAAACAAATGATTTTACTGGTTTTTCCAGCTCTTTTTCAGTAACTTTAGGTTCATGGAGATATTTCATGCATGTGACAAGTCAAGTAAGGTAAATTCAACATTTTTTCTTTCTTGCATACATCAAATCATATGGGAGCTTTATACTCCTCTTTTGCTTTCCTGAAATGAGCAGTTCTCTCTTCACATAATTGCTTTTAAATTAGATGGTATGAAGATCATAACTTCAAAGTCAGGTAGGTATGACTTTACAACTTCTTGGTAAAGTTTACCAGTTTCCTCATTTTTAAAATAGCAGCAATATCTACCTAATGGGCTGTTGAAAGGTTTAAGTCAGATCTTAGATGCCCTCAAAAAGTATTCACTCATTTATCCAGGATTTACTGCATAGTAGTCATTGTGCTGTTTCTGTCTCTTACTTTCAGTTTTTTCATGGATAAATTGTCCAAATGCCTAAGTAGAAGAATGTACATCTGTTCGCCACATCTAGTCTGCTTCAATTTCTTTATTGACATTAAGAAGTGATTTCCAAAATGGGTGTTTTCAGGCTTTTTTTTAAGCCAGTGGTTACTTGCAACTTTGTAGTACGTGGCCAACTACACTTCATAGATACTGACAGACTGCTGTGGTTGTGTTGTCTACATATAAATATAAAGCGATAGTTTTATTATATGAACAATTTCTCTAATACTAAATCCAGTTCTGACCTCTACCTGTGACAGTCAATAGTATCAATTGCAGTCAGTACCTGTGACTGCAAGGAGATCAAACCAGTCAATCCTAAAGGACCTCAAGCCTGAATACTCACTGGAAGGATTGATACTGAAGCTCCAATACTATGGGCACCTGATGCAAAGGACTGACTCTTTGGAAAGGATCTTGATGCAAGGAAAGATTGAAGGCAAAAGGAGAAATGAGTGGCAGAGGATGAGAAGTTCAGATGTCTTCAGCGACTCAATGGACGTGAATTTGAGCAAACTCCAAAAGATAGTGAAAGACAGAGGAACCTGGCATACAGCAGCCCATGACGTCACAAAGAGTTGGACACGACTTATTAACTAAAAAATGACAACAACAACATCTATCTATCTACCTATCATCTATCTCCCACTCCTCCCACTATTAAGTGCGTGTTTGTAATTACAACCCTGAAGTGAGAGAAGAATTATCTATTGCCTGGGCAGGCAGGAGCATCCGGGCTTTTTCCTCCCCTTGCCCCTGGTTCAAGGAGTATATGTTCTGAGATGAATTAGATCATAAACTTAAATAACATAGTTGGCTTAAATAACATAGTCCAACAATTTTATGAGTACATCTTTGGGATAATGTAGATATAAAATATGATATCTTATTTCTAGTAACATAGTTTTAAGCACAATCTAGATATGATATGTCATATATTGCTTAATTTTGGTTATAGTTGCAGTTATATATTTTGTTTAACATTATGTTATTTAACTACAGGTAAACATACTTTGTTTCATCATTAGAAAGTTCACAAGTGTCTTAATTTTACTGTGTTCTAAGAAAGCAAACAATTCTAAACCAATAAGAGCAATCCGAATTGATAAGAAATTTGTCTGGTATAGAGTCTACTGATTTGTTTGATTTTTAAGAAAATGCTTCTCCAAAAAGTAAATGTTTACTAAAATAAACATGCTGTCTTTTTACTGTAATTAAATCTGCACTCCCCCTGGTCAACATGCCTTTAACCAGGCCAGGTAACTGTAGGAGAAACTGACAGGTACATAATAAAAAGCCACACCATGGTAGCAACCTCGGGTTGTATAGTCAAACAGAAGCATATATAGGTATAACCTCTGCCTCTGCCACTTTAGCATGAGATTTACTTAACCTCTCAAAGCCTCACAGGCTAATGTGTAAATTGAGGGTAAAGACAGTTTCTACTTCAAAGAATTGTTCTAAGAATTAGGTGAAATAATGCAGGTAATTGCTAAAACAAGGACTGGTATTTTGAAAAAATATTTGCGTGTGAAACACAAAGCACACTTCCCATAGCCTTCTGTCTAACACAGAAGCCTGGATAGCCCTTTTAGAATGTGTCAGACCATGTCATCTTTATGTGCAATGTTCTGAAATATCTTCTCTCCTCAGAAAAAAATCTAAGGTTGGAATATGGACATTTTACAAGGCTCTCCGTTGTAATTCAGTCCCTCTTGACTCTGACCTCAACTTGTGATTCAGTCCCTCTTGACTGACCTCAACTTTCTCATTCTTTCCCTAATTATCTCACTCCTTGTTCCTGAAATAAACCAAGTGAGTTCCTGATTTGGACCACTGCACTATCTTTCCTCCCCATGAACATTTCTACCAGTTCTCCAGAAACCTCTCTCCATGAGTTTGGTATCTCTTTGGCTGACTTCTTCCTTATTCCACATCTTTGTTCAAAGTTCATTCATGAGACTTCTTTACTCTTTTAATTCACATCTGTACTCACTAGAGTGGCCTTTATCCACTTTCCATGCTTTGTTTGTTTATTTTTATGGCACTTAAAAATGTTTGAAATGTTACTTGCTTGTTTATTTCATTATTGTTTGTGTCTATCCAATAGTATGTAAGATCAGAGAGGAAGGGATATTTTTCTCTTTTTTCACATTTCTTTTGGACAGTATACTGCATATAGAGAGATTTATTAAATATTTTCTAGGTTAATAAACCAGTCGGCATTATTAAGGTTTTAGAATTCCTAATGCCATCAATTAATTATACAGGCTCAAAAATAGAATGTGACAGATGTCCTCAGGCAAAATACATTATTTGTTTATACTTGTAGAACCTCCATAAAAAGGCACACTTCTTATCGGCCTGTATTAAATATTCTATAGTGTCAATATAAAACATTCTATAATGTTAATGTTACAGAAATTGTAGTTGCATGAAATAATTTATAGAGTTAATACATTCTATATAAAATAGCTTAAAATTAATGTGAAACATTTTGTGAAAATTGATGTCATACAAATATGAAAACAATCATTAAAATTTTAAAACATAAAAATGCTGTTGAGTAATTAAAAAATAAAATATAAGTGTCACTCTTCATTGATAAAATTAGTGTAATGTAGCATTGATGGTAATTGAAGAACTTTTTAAAATATAATGTATGAAGCAAATTATATATTATAATCAAAAACAACAAAAAATAATTTTCTACATTCATTTTCATTATAAAAGCAATCTTTTTTTGTTTCTCATTCCATTAGTGAGATAAATTACAACATTTGGTATTTTTGTAAATCACATATTATCAGAGTTATGGCCACTCCTGGCCTTAAAAGTGGCCTCCAGCTGCTTTACAAACCCACATACTCATGCTCCTTTCATGTTGGTTGGCTTAAGGGTAGATGCATGTGTGTATGCTAAGTCGCTTCAGTTGTGTCCGACTCTTTGCACCCCCCTAGACTGTAGCCAGTCAGGCTCCTCTGTCCTTGGGATTCTCCAGGCGAGAATACTGGAGTAGGTTGCCATTCCCTTTTCCAGGGGATCTTCCCAACCCAGGAATATGCCAAGTGTAAGCCAATCCACACATGACACCCATACATACCAGTGACTATTTCAGGGCGAACAAATGAACTTAAGTGGTCTAATCAGTGGGAGGCCTGAGACTTGGGCTTGACATTCTAGGGAGCATGATGCATGTGAAGTCAAGAATTTTCATAGCACTTTTGCTACCATGACAGAACCAGCCACTGGATATGTGTGTGTTAGTTGCTCAGAACTGTCTGACTGTTTGTGACCTGATGGAGTGTAGCATACCAGGCTCCTCTGTCCATGGAATTTTACAGGCAAGCATAATGAAATGGTTTGCCATTTCCCTCTCCAGGGGCTCTTCCCAACCCAGGGATTGAACCTGGGTCTCCTGCATTGCAGGCAGATTTTTTACCATCTGAGCCTCCAAGAAAGTTGAGCCATAGCATATATCCTAAGACAAAGCAAAGATGAACCAAAAAAAATGGCAGAAATATGAAGCAAAATTTTTGATCAAATTATGGGTAAAGCCTGTACATCCTAGACTTTCAGATCGGAGAACCAAAATATTTTTTGTCCATTTAGGACAGTCTTTTTTTTTTTTTTTTTTTAACTGCTGGCAACCAGAAGCATCCACCATGTTGCTGTGACTTCCTGTGCATTTTCAAATACATGTAAATTAAGAAGTTGGTACAGAACTACAAGGCTAACTTGTAAAGATTTCCTGCCAGAATTGCCTTCCTATAACAGACAGAGACATACAAATAACATTTTTGTATTTCTTCCTATGAAGAACATATTTACATTAAAATCATGTTTAAGTAATGGAAGAGGAAAGATATTCCATTGTTTTTAGTGAAACGTTTTCTAAATCCTATGAATTATTCTTTTCCTTATTACTAAAAATTCTGCTCAGAATTGTCTTTACCTTTAAAGGAAAAACAATGTCACTTTTAAGAATAAAGTTTGCAGATTATTCACATTAATAAAATGCTTTGTTCCCGTTCACTATACAGCAGAGTTGGATAACTTAAAATAAAAAAGTTCACTTTTAATATATGAAAAACGTAATGAGTATGTGAGAGGTTAGGTGTTTGTGAAAGAAAAAAAAAGGAAAGGGAAGATAGGTAATTAACCAAATATAAATAGTTTTTAGATTATTCATTGCTTTACTTTTTCCTTCTTTTGAGAAGGTAATTGGGAACTGATTGCATTCTCAGAATTACTAGAGATGAGCAGATGGCTTTAAAAATATTCTCAAATTAAAATGAGTTTAGCGTGTGCTCCGGCAACAAAAATCATAAAACTTTATGCAATTCACTCTTGTTTTTGCTGATGTAACCTAATGTAAATAAGAATTACATTTTATTGAAAAGCTACTTCTTGCCAAAGTTCTTATCCTCAACACCATATTAAAGTACCAACTAAATAAACAAGGGACAACTGTTCATAATTGTAGATATTCTGCTATAAACTATAGATTCTTTCAGTTCAGTTCAGTTGCTCAGTTGTGTCCGACTCTTTGTGACCTCATGAACCACAGCACGCCAGGCCTCCCTGTCCATCACCAGGACTCTGAGTCCACCCAAACCCATGTCCATTGAGTCAGTGATGCCATCCAACCATCTCATCCTTAGTCATCCCCTTCTCCTCCTGCCCTCAATCTCTCCAGCATCAGGGTCTTTTCCAATGAGTCAGCTCTTCACATGAGGTGGCCAAAGTATTGGCATTTCATCTTCAACATCAGTCCTTCCAATGAACACCCAGGACTGATCTCCTTTAGGATGGGCTGCAGTCCAAGGGACTCTCAAGAGTCTTCTCCAACACCACAGTTCAAAAGCATCAATTCTTTGGCACTCAGCCTTCTTCACAGTCCAACTCTCACATCCACACATGACGACTGGAAAAACCATAGCCTTAACTAGGCAGACCTTTATTGGCAAAGTAATCTATCTGCTTTTTACTATGCTGTCTCGGTTGGTCATAACTTTCCATCCAAAGAGTAAGCGTCTTTTAATTTTATGGCTGCAATCACCATCTGCAGTGATTTTCGAGCCCCCAAAAATAAAGTCAGCCACTATTTCCAATATTTCTCCATCTATTTGCCATGAAGTGATGGGACTGGATGTCATGATATTAGTTTTCTGAATGATGAGCTTTAAGCCAACTTTTTCACTCTCCTCTTTCACTTTCGTCAGGAGGATCTTTAGTTCTTTAGTTCTTCTTCACTTTCTGCCATAAGGGTGGTGTCATCTGATATCTGAGGTTATTGATATTTCTCCTGGCAATCTTGATTCCAGCTTGTACTTCTTACAGCCCAGCATTTCTCATGATGTACTCTGCATATAAGTTAAATAAGCAGGGTGACAATATACAGCCTTGACGTACTCCTTTTCCTATTTGGAACCAGTCTGTTGCTCCATGTCCAGTTCTAACTGTTGCTTCCTGACCTGCATACAGGCTTCTCAAGAGGCAGGTCAGGTGGTCTGGTATGCCCATCTCTTTCAGAATTTTCCACAGTTTATTGTGATCCACACAGTCAAAGGCTTTGGCATAGTCAATAAAGCAGAAATAGATGTTTTCCTGGAACTCTCTTGCTTTTTTGATGATCCAGCTGATGTTGGCAATTTGATCTCTGGTTCCTCTGCCTTTTTTAAAACCAGTTTGAAGATCTGGAAGTCCATGGTTCATGTATTGCTGAAGCCTGGCTTGGAGAATTTGAGCAAAAGATTCTTTATATACATTTTTCTATGCAAATAAATATTCATACTGGGTAACAATCAAAATTTCGGGAAGACAGATGTAAATACATTTGCAACTTTATCAAATAGTAATCTAGGGTGCAAAAAACTTCTTCACTAGCCGAGACTCCACTTATTTTAATGATGAGTACAAAGAATTTCTTCACTTTTTTTTTATTTTTAACTGATTGGAATATTTATCATCTTGAACTCCGGGAGTTGGTGATGGACAGGGAGGCCTGACGTGCTGTGATTCATGGGGTCACAAAGAGTTGGACACGACTGAGCAACTGAACTGAACTGAACTGAGAGTTGCTTTGAGGATTAGGCAAATTAGACAATTAATTACTCATGAAAACTGTTATATGCTTTTAAGATATTTATAATCTACTTTTCAAACCAACATCATTATTTCCGTCTCTTCAGTGTTTTCGTAACAAAGATTCATGTGTGATACAGCAGGAAGTTACACATTGATAGGAGCACTCAGGAAAATTTAGTTTTAGAGCCTTTCTTGCTTGATTACCTAGAAAAAATGCTGAAATAATCTAGCCTTTGGTATTTTCATCTGTATAAAGGGAGAGGATAAGCGCTAAGACTTTTTTAAACTAGTTCTAAAATAATACCATCCATTGGTTGGACTCAAAAGAGTAAATGATAGAAATAAAATTTGCTTATAGTGAATTATGAAGGGCATAGTTTAATTATTATTGAATTCAAGTAACAAAATTATTTCTACCAAAATCTTGAAATGTTTTCATTTTAGCAAAACAGCAATTGCTACATTATTTCATAAGGTATCATAGTTGTATATGTCTCACTAATTTTAGTGATTACAATTTTAGTAATTTCCTATACTATTCCCAAAGATTGATTTGAAAAGTCTACCTTCCATCCCACTCCTCCTGTTCCAGCTCTGTTGGTATCTGTTTGTTCTTCCAACTTGGCAGAAGAGTCCCAACCTCAGATTGCTTGTACTCCTTATTTTTGCCAGGGGCTTGCCTGCTAAGTCACTTCAGTTGTGTCTGACTCGTTACACAACCCAATGGACTGTAGGTCAATAGGTGCCTCTATCCATGAGGATTCTCTAGGCAAGAACACTGGAGGGGGTTGCCATGCCCTCCTCCAGGGGACCTTCCTGATCCAGGGATTTAACCTGTGTCTCTTATGTCTCCTGTATTGGGAGGCAGGGACTTTACCACTAGCATCACCTAGGAAGCCCCAGTTTTTCCCTGGAAACTTCTTCAAATCATCACTTGCCTAGATAATTCAGATCTCAGATCAATTTTCATACTATATTGCATCTCTAAGTGTATCATTTGTGCAGTGCTCATTAAAACAATATGAAATAATTTTGTGTGTCTGCTTACTTGTTTTTTCTTTATCTTCACAAGAATATGTGTTTATATAACTTTCTGTTTCTTTTTGCTAGAGTGGTAAAGTAAGCCCCTGGCAATAATACCTATCATTGTGCAAAGAAAATAAAACTGCATTTGAAAGTAAAAGTGTTAGTCACATCCAACTCCCTGGACATTGAATTCTCCAGGCAAGAGTGTTGGACGGGCTGCCAATCCCTTCTCCAGGGGATCTTCCCAGTTCTCCTGCATTGCAGGCAGATTCTTTACCATCTGAGCCACCAAAGAAACCCTAAAAGTGCATTTAGGCATTTCTAATATGTATTAAAAATTTTTTTAATAATATAAAGTTAATTCACTCATAGGCAATGAGTGATGATGAAATTACATCTTTAAATTGTTTTCATAATTTGTCCTGTGAACAAGTAGCTTGACTAGTAAAATGTGTTATATATATACCTAGTTAAATCTCATACATGTGTTTTTTCTTTTGTAGCTTATTTTAAATTCCAGGCATTAACAAAAACAAAGTTGTCTTCTTTTTCATCCTTGGATTGTATCAAAGTTCACAAGCTATAGTTCCTTTTTTAATTCAGCCAGGCATCAGCATAGCTTATTTGGATGAC
Organism: Aepyceros melampus; assembly: GCA_006408695.1. Classification (NCBI taxonomy): domain Eukaryota; kingdom Metazoa; phylum Chordata; class Mammalia; order Artiodactyla; family Bovidae; genus Aepyceros; species Aepyceros melampus. Next base: position 175,872 of record SJXQ01001370.1, on the reverse strand, counting down.
TGATTATAAAACATACTTATTCATTAAATGATGCACTGAGACAACCCAGAGTGATGGTACAGGGAGGGAGGAGGGAGAGGGGTTCAGGATGAACACGTGTATACCTGTGGCAGATTCATGTTGATGTATGGTAAAACCAATACAATAGTGTTAAGTAATTAACCTCCAATTAAAATAAATAAATTTATATTTTTAAAAAATGATGTTCAGCTGCTTCACTGTTCAAGCTCTAGCCAGGACATGGAAGCAACCTAGATGTCCATCAGCAGATGAATGGATAAGAAAGCTGTGGTACATATACACAATGGAGTATTACTCAGCCATTAAAAAGAATACATTTGAATCAGTTCTAATGAGGTGGATGAAACTGGATCCTATTATACGGAGTAAAGTAAGCCAGAAAGAAAAACACCAATATAGTATACTAACACATATATATGGAATTTAGAAGGATGGTAACTGTAACCCTGTATACAAGACCGCAAAAGAGACACAGATGTATAGAACAGTCTTTTGGACTCTGTGGAAGAGGGAGAGGGTGGGATGATTTGGGAGAATGGCATTGAAACATGTATAATATCATATATGAAACGAATCGCCGTCCAGGTTCAATGCATGATACAGGATGCTCGGGGCTGGTGCACTGAGGTGGGGGGGGGTGGTTTCAGGATGGGGAACATGTGTACACCCATGGCAGATTCATGTTGATGTATGGCAAAAGCAATACAATATTGTAAAGTAATTAGCCTCCAATTAAAATAAATACATTTATATTTTAAAAAAAGAACTGAGGAGTGACTGATTGATAACGGCTTATCATCTCTCTACTGCAAAAGCACATAAATTAGTAACATAGATATTTAGTTGTGTTTGTGGGTGTATTCATATGTTGGAGGTAGGTGTATTATGCTCTTCCATTTCAGTGCATGGCTGCATACTCTTATACAATCCAGGAGGGAAAAATATGTGTAGACAAGCATAGTCAATCCTACCCATAAATCCTCATCTGGTCAATAACCACTACACCCATTTGTTTAGCCAGGAATATGATCAAAAAGATCATATATTCACATCAATAAGGTCTCTTCATCACTTCAACCAAAACAGGAACATAAGAGTTGCTTGCATTTTCTTTGGCACCTTATGAATAAAGGATCATGACCAAACAAATGCAAATGAATAAATTATTTTTCATTCAGGGGAAAAAGTTCAGGATGACCTTATAACTAACTTTAAGATGTGTTATTGGAAATAAATGAAGTACAAATGCTGGATAGCCCCTTTGCACAACTGATGGGAGAGTATTGACTTGTACTTATTTATTTTATGCTAGGAATTTAAATTAATACATTATTAAAATTTCTATAGTGAAACTCCATAATGATTTCCAGTAAATTTTAAGGGTGTTAAAACTGCATTATTTTAGTGTTCAAAATAAACATGAAAACAATCATATAATTGGATAAGAGAAAAAGTAAATTTGAAGACCAAGACATGATCTCATTATCAAATATGAATTTTTATATAATAAGTGATATATGTATATCTATACAATATATCTATTATGGGTATAAAAGTTGAAGGAATAATTTACATTAAATTACTAATATTCTATCTCCACAATGGCATTGGAAAGTAAAGAGATTTTGATCTTTAGTTTTGATACTTCAATTTTATGAGATTTATTACAATGAATGTACGTTGCTTTGCAATTAAAACAATAATTAACTTAGAAAAGACCTATGACATATACAATGCAATTTCCATTTTATTCTTTCAACGTGTGTTTCATAATAAGTATACAGTAATCTCCTATCTCCAGTTTCAGGGATTTCAGTTACCCTTGGTCAACCTCACTCTGAAAATATTAAATGGAAAATCCCAAGTATAAACAATTCATAAGTTTCAAATTGTATGCTGTTCTGAGCAGTGAGATGAAATCTCACACTGACCAGCTCCATCATGCCCAGAAGTAAATCATCCCTTTGTCCACTGTAACCTGCCCATTAATCTCTTAGTAATGGTACTGATTATCAGATCGACTGTGGCAGTATACAGTGCTTGTGTTCAAGTTACTATTATTTATATTTTATATATATTTAATAATGGTCCCAAAGTGCAAGAACAGTAATGCCAGCAATTGCAATATGCCAAAGAAAAGATGTAGAATGCTTCTTTTAAGAGAAAAGATGAAAGTTCTCGACTTAAGAAATAAAAATTGCATGCTAAGGTTGCTAAGATCTAAGACAAATTTTCTATTTGCTAAATTGTGAAGAAGGAAAAATAAATTTGTGCTAATTTTCTCATCTTATCTCAAGCTAAAATATCATGGTCACAGTGTGTAATTGAGCTTAATAAAAACAGAAAAATCAATAAATTATTGTAAATAAGATACTTTGAGAGAGAAAGAGACCACATTCATATAGCTTTTATTACAATATACTATTATAATAGTTCTAATTATTAGTTATCATTGTTAGTTCTTACTGTACCTAACATATAAATTAATATTTATCATAGGTTTATACGTATAAGAAAAAAAAAAGTATATATAGTGTTCTCTACTAGCTGCAGTTTCCAGCATCCCCTGAGAATCTTGGAAGGTATCCCCATGGATAAGGGGAGATTATGGTATTTCTGAATGTTCTGAAATATTTGAACTAAAGTTCTTTTAACTACTCCAAGGCTGTGTTGGTATTTTTCTGCAGCATACACGTGAAAAGTCTACAGAGCCCAGCTCCCACACCTATTTATAAACACTCAGAGTACCCTGGTGTGAGCAGTGGCATCATTACATTGCTATTTAATAGCACATGCTGTTGATACATTAATTGCTTTATTGACTATTTAAAAAGTTTATGACCTCATCTACATTCCAATTTGACCTTGTTTTGCACTTTTCTAGTGAATCAACACTTTCAACAACCTACATAATGTGAATTATACCAATAAATTTACAAAATGAAAAAAGAGTCAGATGATACGCAACTCATTATTTTTTTAATCAACTAAATCACTGGTAGGCAGGATTTATATTGCAAAGAACTGCATAATCACAAAACTGTGATGCTATAGTCTCATGACTAAGAAATATGCTCCACTTTTTTAAAGTATAATTTTCTTTTAAATAATAATTACCAGATGACTGAGTTGGGCAATATATTCATGGTTTAAAGCAAGAGAACTGGCTCTAAAACTTAAACTTTAAATAGAGATTTTGCTTGAAAATGTCAGAATGTGCTCCTGATACCAAAAATATCTATTCAAAAAACATTCTTAATGGAATTGTCATTGGTAAAACCTGAGTAGAGGCCTAATGCTTCCCAAGAAATGAGAGCTGATTGGGAAATTCACAGAAGTTAATCGAAGCCATAAAAATTTGGTTGTGATGCAAGATGAAAATAAAATTCTGTATTTAAAAGGTGGTCTGGTATATATATATATATATATATATATATATATACATATATATATATGTATGTGTGTGTGTGTATATATATATATATATATACAACAAAATCTTGTGTAAAGTAGTTTTGCCAGTGGCCTCACTCCCATTTCATTCTCAAAATGGAATTTTTTTTTAAAGAGGCCTCACACTGTTTCTCCCCTGCTAGGCACCAAATGGTAAGCTTGTGAATTCTGTGTCCTAAAAACGAGGTAAGAAAGGTGTTACATTCCATGACAGAAAAGATGACACAGACTTTGGGGATATTTATTGAATCTTCATTATAGGAGAGTATTGTTCTGTACAGTACTCTGAGTGCATAAAAATGGTTTAGCAAAGAGAACACACACACTATTTCCCATGTGAAATGTAAATGAAGGAACTCCACAAGAATACAAATGAAAGAATGAAGGAAGAATTAGTGGAAATGATAATTTCAGTGCTACATGCAATAGGGGCAATTATCTAGTCCTTCTTTTTACAGATGAGGAAATGAATGCCCAGAATCATTAGATGGCTCATGCACAGCTTCAGTATTAGTGGGAGTGCAAGGGAGATCTAAACCTAAGAGGTCTTGTAACTACTCATCCAGAGCTTTGTTACTGATTGCAATTGCAGAGAAGACTATGGGGAGTATTTCAGGGCAAATAAATGGTGTGCAAATCTGCTGACATAAAAGAGATGCTCATATGCAGCAGACTTCATTGGAGCACAACATACACACTATATACCAAGCAACAATGAAGCTGCTAAGGAGAAAGGGAAGTTTTATAGAAGGAATTTTTGAGGGGCAAAAACGAAAGATCTGCCCTTATTTTTCAGTCATGGTGAATAAGTATTGGTGTAAATGTCCTATATGTTGCAAATAGTCTATATGTTTCAATGGACTAACTGCAATCCTAATTGAAATAACATAAGCCACTAGAATGTGGACTATTTTAAAATTCATTTTCTGATTAATTTATGGATATCACTTGTTAAAGTTGAAATATTTTCCGTAGCTGATCCACCACTTACCCAAATGTCCTTATGAACTAAGAGTCACATGACAGTAGGAGAAGACAAGGTCCTTAATATAGAGACTATAGCCATTAATAGGCTACAATTTCATCTTTTCAATGACTTGCTGCCTATGATCTTACAAATACAATTATTTAAGAAACAGACCAAAATTTATTTCTCAACTAATTTTATCAAGCAATGAATACCACTTCCTGACTGTAGGAATGGCACTTTGTGAATTACTCCATGCTCCTAAGTCTTTATTCACTCAACCTCTTTACCAGAAAGACTTTCATCTCAGCTTCAGCTCTAAATCACTTTACTCATGAATAATGGACTAACAATCCTGTGTACTTGTGAATTATTTTAGGTATCTAAATTATTGTTAAAATTTACATTCCTACTTCTTGTGACACTGTGTCTAATTGACTATTCACTTGATATAGCAGCCACTTCCTCAGACTTTCACAGAATATTAAAGAACAGGGTAAGCCATTAGCACAATGGGGCCATAAAAAATTGAACGAGAAGGAATACTTCAGAATGGGAACATTTTCACCTGAATCATACAACAATTCAAAGTGAATATCCTGCTAGATGCTGAGGCCATTTCCTTATTAGAAACAAATGAAGTGCTCTATAGTAGCATATTTCAAAAACTGATGAAAAATAAGTTTTTGAGACACAGGATACTAAATGTATCACTATCAGCAGCTGTTTTAGCTTAAAAAGTTATTTTTAATGGAAGAAAAGGTGTTTTTTCCTTGCTTTCTGTTCGGTTCAGTTTAGTCACTCAGTTGTGTCTGACTCACTGCAACCCCATGGACTGCAGCATTCCAGGCTTCCCTGTCCATCACCAACTCCTGGAGCTTCCTCAAACTCATGTCTATTGAGTCGCTGATGCCATCCAACCATCTCATCTTCTGTTGTCCCCTTCTCCTCCCACCCTTTTCTGTTACTGTTTGCTTAAAAGACTTTGATAATAGTCCAATGAATGGGGCTATTAATTCAAATGTTAAATTGAATGAGGTTTAAAATAATAGTCATGTATATCCTTATATCTTGAGAGGTGAAATAGGGTAAAGTTTTAAAATCCAGAAGTTTTTAAACACTTATAAGCAGTAAACTCCATACATAAAGTATGCCTGGATTGGTGAAAACTTGCATGATGGCATTTGACAGCCCATTATCTCCCTCTCCTTTGACACAGTTAAGCAGATATAAGAACCAAATCAGTACCAAACACAGATTCAGTAGCAATAAAAATGATAGAAATTCTCATTTATATTCAAAGAAAATTAACATTTCTGAAGAGTGTGTGTCTCCACACCTGATATCTAGCAAAAAACTAAGATCTGTGCCTATTTATATTTGATATTTTCATATCTGTTAGATCAATATAATTTTCATCTTCCAACTCTTATTCATCCTAATTATGGTTTTTTTTTCATTTTTCATAGCAAAGAAGTACTTTTTATAGTCAAGAATAAATTCACTATAGAGAATATCCAAAAAATAGGTTCTGGCATTTATCTCTCCATAAAGTTTGCTTTTTCTTATTGATTAATGTTAAATCTTTCTCCCCAAAGACTCATCTGAAAATATTTTCAATATTAATGTTTTTTTTAGGACATCCCTAGCTCCAGTCTGACAGTTATAAATATCACCTGGACAAGAATTCTTAATATAATTCCTATTCCTTTTTCTGTGAGTCAGTGCTTTGAACCTGTCTATGGTCCATAACTTGTCTGCATACGTGACAACATCAAGTTGGAGCTACAACACATCAGCAGGTGTAAACAGATAATCTTGCAAGACCAATCCATTCATATCTTAAAACTATCAAGAGAAGGATGAGGCACATTTTTCCCCGTTGCAGTGGACAAGAACAAGGCAAAATGTGAAATATCTGATCATGTATTTCAAAATGAAAGTGTACCCTTACCAAAAGGCTACTCTCTAGGAAGAAGTACATATATAACAATCATGAAAGGCTTTAAAATAAAACTACTTCCTCTAGTTAAACACATTTTTTAAAATGCATACTTTTTATTTGCTGCTGCTGCTGCTAAGTTGCTTCAGTCGTGTCCGACTGTGTGTGACCCCATAGACGGCAGCCCACTAGGCTGCCCCGTCCCTGGGATTCTCCAGGCAAGAACACTGGAGTGGGTTGCCATTTCCTTCTCCAATGCATGAAAATGAAAAGTGAAAATGAAGTCCCTCAGTCCTAACCAACTCTTAGCGACCCCATGGACTACAGCCTACCAGGCTCCTCCATCAGTGGATTTTCCAGGCAAGAGTACTGGAGTGGGGTGCCATCGCCTTCCCCGTTAATAAATTTAGCATCCGTTATTAAACAATAACATCATTGTTGTTTCAGTTTGCCTCAAATTTAATTTACTCATTGTAATTTCACTTGACTAACTGCTTTTCAATTCATCAACATTTTCTCCTGAACTCAAGTCTAGGAAACAATTTCAAATGAAGATTAACAATGAGGTTGACTTGAAAACAAACCAACAAAAACTCAAAATTAAAACAAAAATAAAGATTTTATTTCAGAAGTAAAGTAAAGCATATTTTGACAAAGAAAATAAAATATTTTTCCTAAGGGAAAATAATAATATTTTCATGAAGGACTGTATAAGATTCACTAACATAAATAGAAACAAGACAAAGAGGCAATGTCAAAATTAATTGGGGCACAATCATTAATTATAAGAAGTTTCAAATCTTAACATTTCAGAAGTAGACAGATGATTATGATAAAGTGTATATATATATATTTTTTTTTTAATTTTATTGAAGTATAGTTGATTCACAATGGTGTGTTAATTTCTGCTGTACAACACTCAGTTATACATATACACATGTGTATTTATATGTATACACATATATGTATACATACATACATATACACATACATATATGTGTATACATATAAACTTTTCATTTTTTTAATTTTGGTTTATCAAAGGATATTGAATATAGCTCCCTATGCTATACAGTAGGGCCTTGCTGTTTATTTAGCCTATATATGATAAAATATGTCTTTTTTATTTAATATCACTTCCAATTTTAAGGAAGTTTAAAGTCTCCATTTGCCAGAATAAGTTTTGTTTTTTTCTGAACACTTAAAAGAGCCACAAACTCTAGATTTCTAGAGATATATATTAAAACAGTGACCAGTGAGCTCTACATATATATTTTGTGATTTTGATTAATCAATGTGTAGATTATAACCTGAGATTCAGGAGCTGATAGGAAGTTAATATCCCCATAGGAAATAATGTGCTTTGACTGTTAAAGACACAATCATCAATTATTTTCTGAACATCTACTGTGTTTTACATAGTATATGAGGATTTTGGGTACAGTGTTGGAAAGACACTTGTAGCTGCCTCAACAGCAGTCAGAAAACTAACTTGACACTGCTGAAACCATCCCACCAGTGGAGTGAGGCAGCTTGACAAGCATATGTGGCAAGCAGAGATGTTACTTGTTTCCTTAGCAGCTCACCAGCCTAACTACCAGAGAAGGCAATGGCAACCCGATCCAGTACTCTTGCTTGGAAAATCCCACTGATGGAGGAGCCCGCAGTCCATGGGGTTGCTAAGAGTCAGACAGGACTGAGCGACTTCACTTTCATTTTCACCTTCATGCATTGGATAAGGAAATGGCAACCCACTCCAGCATTCTTGCCTGGAGAATCCCAGGGACAGTGGAGCTTGGTGGGCTGCCGTCTATGGGGTCACACAGAGTCGTACATGACTGAAGCAACTTTGCAGCAGCAGCAGCAGCCTAATTACATCTAAGTACTTTCCTTTACTTTGATTCTTGCACCTCTTTTGTGACAATAGTTCATTTATTATTTAATATATCATCACACTCTTGTTTGAAGAGGAGCTCTTTTAATTTCACAGCCAGTATATGTTTCCATTTCACAGCCCCCTGACATTCTCAGTTGGATATAACGGGTGGTACAAAAACTTTGGCTAATTAATAGCTTATTCCAGACATAAAGACTTGGATGATTTTGAATTAGTCAAAACAACAGGCTGAATTGACAAAAATGCATACCCCAAAAGACAGAACAATAGGGAAAATAGGCCAATGAATTTGATAATCAAGAAATTCTTAGGGCCAAGGTATATCATCATTCTTGCCTATCAGTTGACTTTATGAGGAAGTAAATCAGAAATATAGAGTAAAAGTCTCTGATTATTCAGTAGTTTTAACTCAAAACAAGTCCAGAATGGACTTCAGCTAAAACATAAGACAGCAGCAAAGGAGAAAACATATGTGCCATTGAAGGAAGTGTCTACCATGTTGACTATAAAGAAAACGTTTTACATTAAAGTTTAGACACTAAAGTTTAGATTTCCCCTGAAATGAACTCGAATAGGGCCATCAGATAATTTTCAGTCTTTCAGTCTTCATGAAAAATACCTTTCTCTGTATTGCTTAAACTAGATATTGTCACGTAGAGAGGGATTCCAAAAATTCCCTTTAAAAATGTTCAATCAGTGTCAACCACGTTGCATAATACATAGTAGCCATCTATGAAGCATCTATTGAAAAAAATGAATGAATGAATGAATGTACAATAATGGGAAAATGACTAACCAAGGAAATAGATTTATTTATTTTCCTTTTTTACCAAATACTTATTTTGTATGCTGAATATTTCTGCATTCAGCAGAAATACTTCTAACTTTCTATAAATAAACATTTGCAGGTAGTGTTCTCAGCTAAATTTCATTTGAAGAAAGATTTGTTAGATGAATTCCTTTTTTCTACAGCCTTTTTTCAAAATAATTTGGGGCATGGCTATCAAGTAAGAGTAGCTATTTCAGAAAGTAAAATTGTTAGTACAATGATGAGAGACATTATTTGAAAGAGGGTAGCTCCTCTGCTTTTTACCAAAAATTTCTAACTTAACTCTCAGGGGTAGGATGCTGGGGGACTGAATAGCAGACCTCTTCTCTTGTACAATAGCTGATGTGGAAAGTGATTCTCAGGGTTGGAGCTACTGTCATACTTCTGTCTTTCCTCACACTTTGTGTTGAAATGGAGACAGACATTAGAAAGCAGAGCAGGAAGGAGGAAGGAATCAGCCAGTAAATGAGTTGTGAGGTAACCTGCTTAGAACTCTGAATTCTGATTTTATATTTTGATTATATTCTGATTATATATTGATATATATTATGATTACATGTAAAACATGTAATCATAATTACATGTAAAACATTTCCATAATCTGAAATTTAAAAGATAAGGGTTCTCTAATCATTTAGTTATATAAAGTCCCCTTAGAAGTTAGGGACAAATTGGTTGTTTGTTTGGTCAGTCAATGGTCTATGACCCTGGTGCCAGCCAAGAACCAGTTGGGAAGGAAAAAAAGCATATCAGTTGTTTTGACATTTAAAAAAAAAAAGTTAATCAGATTATGGAGAGCTAAAGAGTCAAATTTTAAAAATGAGAAGAAAAACAGAAAAGATAAGAAAAAAGACATAAAGATTACATAGCTGTGAGTGACTGTGAGGAGGAGCAAACACCTATGCAGCTTGAGACATAAACGAAGAGCTTGCGGTTAGAAATAGAAGCCTGGCAGATGGCCCACAGACCTGGGCTTCAGACTTCAGAAGAAAGGACACTGCTTGGCTGCTCCAAAGGCGTGCAAAGAGACTGATTCTAGGATGCTGAAACAAAAAGAACAAAAGGGCTGCAACCAGAAAAGGGCTGGGGTTGCTGCCAGGCTGAACTGCCATTGCTGGGGGACAGTGAAAGAAGAGCCCCCAAAAGCAGTTTCCTGTGCAGCCAGCCAGCTTCTCTCTAGCGCACCCTGCTGACCAAGCCGAAAGGCAGTTGGCAGAGCCCCCACCCTGGAATCACAAAGCTGGTCTGGAGCTGGAAGATAACAGCTTAATAACCAGCACTAAGTTTAATCAGGGAAATTAGGGTGTGATAACTGATACAATTCCTTTCATTTAAAATCACAGTATTAGTTCTGTGGAATGACTTGATCTGAGATCTTGAATCCAAAAATAGCACTGAGCCTGTCCAGTGGCTTAGTAGTAGAAGACTTCTGAGAGCAAGAAAAAAGATGAAAACCTTCAAAGCACAATTTTGTCATCTGATCTCCCTTTTTGAATCTCCTTTGAAAAGAATCACTTTCTTGGTGATTCAATAACATTGTCTGCAAAACTGTACTGACTTTATACTTTACAGTATATATAAATATAGGCTAGAACCACATAGAGCCTGGCTATATTTAGTATACCCCATTTATCATGTGAAAGTTAATTTGTACATTCATCTTTTAAAACTAATAATGAATTTCTAAAACCTTTTAAACGGGCTTAAGTTTGTAATCCATTTATTGAACATGCCTGCAATGAAAAATTAATTATTAAACAAGTGCCTTGGGAAGGCATCAGCGGCCTTGTCACCCACACACTAGATTGATAACATGTCAGTTTTCAGACCAGGGAGGGTGCTGACAACTTTCAAATTTAAACCTGGAAGGGTAATGCTAACCATGTCATGGCATAAGTCACATTTTTAATTTATTTTTTATTAAATGTTAGATAGAATAAATTCATCCATGCCTCTCAAACCTCACCTGATTAAATGAGCTGGCACCTTTTCAAATGTAGAGCATGGTTACAGCTTCTCAAGGGCATCAGAAACGCTGAAGCATAAGACAACGGTAAATACAAAAGGCAAAGGAGGTGGACAGTGATGTATGCACAAGCACCACAGGCGAAGTGAGGTTTTTGAAAATGCTGAGGCTAACAAAACAAGGGCAGCTCATTCCCCCAAATGGTAAATGCACCTGCAGGCAGAGGCTCTGCTTGAGTGCTAGAGCGTCAATGTGTCCACCACAAAAGTTGGGGAAAAAAAAATAAACCAACAACTAAGAAAAGACCAGCTATAATCAATTTTCAAACCCTAAATTCTGGGATTGAGAAGTTAGGAGAATTCTTCAATGGGGTTGGGTTAAGAAGTTAGGAGAATTTATCAATGCTTGTGTCAGTTCTATTCTTTAATTTTGCAAAGTGAATATGGTTTTCTGTGACTTTAAGGGAGAAAAGAACATCTGCTATATTGTGTGTTAATGCAGCTTCTTGAACTCTTCTTCCAGGCAGAGCTCAGTCTCATTCTAGAAAATAATTGAAAATAGTCTATATCAAACATGTTTAACCGGGTCAGAGAAAACACATCATCCAGACTGTTGCTATCTAAAAATGTTCTGATGTACTGAATGCAAATTAAGAGACTGAATGCACTGAATGGAGATTACTGAGACCTCTTAGACAATTATTACTGCGCCACAATAGGTGAAAAAAAGATAAACATCACAGATTATTATTTCACAGCATATAATCCCACTTATTCATTTTCAGTAAATAATTATTTCCTATTTACTGGGCTAATGGGTTAAAATCTGTGGAGGATACAAATATGTATACAATACTGTCTGGCCTCACAGAGCTTTTTATTTAATAAGAAGATATGGCTAAGTAGAGCATTAAGTCCTTTCTGAGAAGGACAAGAAAAGTGCAATATAAACCACAGCTTGGGTCCACAGAGCAAATTCAAGAAAGTGTCTTATAAGCCGGACATTGTACTTCATGTTACTATGTTCCAGGCAGTAGGGATACATAGGTGAATGATCATAGAGCTCTGCCCATGAGATAGCTTACATTCTAGTGAAAGCAAATGATTCACCATGGTCATAACAAAATAAGTAAGTTATACGGTAAGTTAGGTAAAAGATCTTACAAAGATCCAGTACAAAAATTGAAAATTACCTAGCTTTTTAACTGGAGTCAAAGTGGAGAGAAAAAGAGAAGGAAAACTAGCAATATAAACGGAGCTGTGCTTTGAAGTAGTGTAGTGTCTTATAAGCCGGACATTATACTTCATGTTACTATGTTCCAGCCAGTAGGGATACATAGGTGAATGATCATAGAACTCTGCCCATGAGATAGCTTACATTCTAGTGAAAGCAAATGATTCACCATGGTCATAATAAAATAAGTAAGTTATACGGTAAGTTAGGTAAAAGATCTTACAAAGATCCAGTACAAAAATTGAAAATTACCTAGCTTTTTAACTGGAGTCAAAGTGGAGAGAAAAAGAGAAGGAAAACTAGCAATATAAACGGAGCTGTGCTTTGAAGTAGTGGTTGAATTAGATGAGATTTAGAAGAGACTAGAGCTGATTAATAGGCTCATAAATTTTCACTGCAATAGATAACAGACATAGTCTTGGATTATGATATTGAAACTTGAAAATTGGATATCCATAAGAAGTGTACCCATACACTCACTGAAAACCAAAAGTGTTGTATTAAAGTTCAATTCAAAACAAAGACAACATAAAAACCAGAGACATCAATCAATCGTCACTGTAATACAAACCAAGAGTCATGAACATCTTATAAAAGCTGAGAGTCCTCTGCCATCTACACTAGCTTCCTTTTCTTCCTTTAACTGTAATCATTTCCCCAGTCCACTATGCTTTAGAACACTGTGCTATCCAAACAAACTGGATTTTGGACAAACCCACACCTCTGCCCGGGTTTAGCTTATAGTGTTTATTTCTTGGTATTCAGTCTGTCTAATTCCTACTTATCCATCAAGGCTTAGTTCATATGTCATTTAATATCTAAATTCAATTAGTATTGTCTGAGATGTAAAGCAAGGTTGAGATACAGGTTTCAGAGTCAGCAGCAAATAGTAGAAATGCTGAAAATTGATGAAAGTAGCAAAGGAAAAACATGGAAAAAGAAATATGTGAGCAGGCAGAGATGACAAGTTTCTTTTACATTCTTTGAACTTTTAAATGAAATAAACTTACTTCTAAAGGAATAAGTAACTTGCTATCATTTCCATTCTTCAATCATATTTCTGAGAGAATAAATTTCACAAAAAACAGAATCAAATTCTCTTTGTACAGAAGGAAATGAATAGCATTCTTAATTTTTATCCATGCTAAAAATTGGATTTGAGACTTAATTCATGACCACTTGATCTCACACGCTAGTAAAGTAATGCTCAAAATTCTCCAAGCCAGGCTTCAGNATGCCAGCAAATCTCTAAAACTCAGCAGTGACCACAGGACTGGAAAAGGTCAGTTTTCATTCCAATCCCAAAGAAAGGCAATGCCAAAGAATGCGCAAACTACTGCACAATTGCATTCATCTCACAAGCTAGTAAAGTAATGCTCAAAATTCTCCAAGCCAGGCTTCAGCAATACGTGAACTGTGAACTTCCAGATGTTCAAGCTGGTTTTAGAAAAGGCAGAGGAATCAGAGATCAAATTGCCAACATCTGCTGGATCATGGAAAAAGCAAGAGAGTTCCAGAACAACATCTATTTCTGCTTTATTGACTATGCCAAAGCCTTTGACTGTGTGGATCACAATCAACTGTGGAAAATTCTGAAAGAGATGGGAATACCAGACCACCTGACCTGCCTCTTGAGAAACCTATATGCAGGTCAGGAAGCAACACTTAGAACTGGACATGGAACAACAGACTGGTTCCAAATAGGAAAAGGAGTACGTCAAGGCTGTATATTGTCACCCTGCTTATTTAACTTCTATGCAGAGTACATCATGAGAAACACTGGACTGGAAGAAACACAAACTGGAATCAAGATTGCCGGGAGAAATATCAATAACCTCAGATATGCAGATGACACCACCCTTATGGCAGAAAGTAAGGCTGGGAGGTTTAAAAATGTATAATGTCTAAGTCACATCCCAAGTCAACTAAGTCCGAATTTCTGTGGTAGGACCTAGACATTAAGCATTTTTGTAGCTGCCAGGTGTCTTCAATATGCACTGAATCTTTTGAACCACCAGCCCACATACTCTGATTAAGTCACTCCTTCAATTCCTACTGGGTTTCACTTGTGGCTCAACTGGTAAAGAATCTGCACGCAACGTGGGACACCTGGGTTCTATCCCTGGACTGGGAAGATTCCCTGGAGAAAGGCACAGCTACTCACTCCATATTCTGGCCTGGGTCACAAGGAGTTGGACATGACTGAGCGACTGTCAATTCACTTCCAGTTCCTATGGTTTTTGCTCCACTGCTTTTTCATTTTGCCACACCACAGCGTTTGCCGCTTTCGAGATCTTACTTCTCCAACCAGGGGCTCTCGGCGGTGGAGTGCTGAGTCCTAACCACTGGACCATCAGGGAATTCCCTGTGCCACTGCTTTTTGATGACTCGGTTCAGTTCAGAGTTGTGCCCGACTCTTTGCAACCTCATGGACTGTAGCATGCCAGGTTTCCCCATCCATCCCCAACTCCTGGAGCTTGCTCAGACTCATGTCCGTCGAGTTGGTGACTTGATAACAATAAACACACAAAGAATTTCAGCTGCTACTTTTTCTGGGCCCAAAGAATTGAGTCAAAAATAACTAAAATGGTGCTAAATCCAAACCATTCCTCTTGTGCCTGGTCATTTCAAGTCCTTTCAATCAAAAGATTATTTATTGTTTTTAAGATTGGGATAATTTTTTTGTGCTTCTACCCTTTACCAGATGGAGAATACATTCCAATTTTAAATTGGCATCTAAAGGATACTTGCAGCTCATAATTTAGAGTATAATCAACTGTACATATTATACACCTTGAAAAGTCCATGTGTTCTATTGTACATGGACAATGATTTCTGTTTTCAGTTTTGACTCCTGATATATTTTGACTTCTAATAATCATCACCTCTCTCTTCCACTCCACTGCTTTTTTTCTCTTCTCTTATAGTTTTATTTTAAAATGCTTTTTTAACTTAGATAAATTTTGCTTCTCCTACATCTCAGTGTAAAACACTTATTTTCTAGATGTTACTCAAATATTTTTCCAAATATTTCAAATATTTTGAAAAAATAGTAGAAATCACATATCTCACTCTAAATAACTCATTATTTCTTTCTTCCAAATGTTTCTTGCATATAATTTCTATTACAGATGTTACCCCACCTCACTTACTGAGCTGTAAACTTGAAGAAGGGCAGTGTTTCACTCTCATTTGAATGTACAGTTAAACCAGTACCCAAGTACACATCAAGCTCTCCCAATGTTTGCTGAAATAAACTCATGTTTGTTGAAATAAACTACCTACACCAGACTTTATGTTGTCCTTACCAGAAGTGGGCAAAAATACTGCTTTAACATTCAGACTTCAGTGGGTATGAATTGGAAAGTAATGACTTTTTTTTCACCTTTTCTAGGTTTGTATTTCAGCAGTCAGAAAAGTTTGCAAAGGTGGAAAACCAATACCAGTTACTGAAGATGGAAACCAGTGAATTCCAAGGACTTCAAAGTAAAATCAGTTTAATTTCAGAAAAGGTAATTATTAACTGACATATTTGGAGAGATTTTACCATTTTTCTTCCCCATTGCCACCCTTCTACCCCATTCATAAATTCTTTTCTCCTGCCTTTTAGACTATTAGTACTTTAACCATTGCTGTTTTTCCTGCTTGGTCACATTCTCCCTTCAGTCTAAGCTAACCTTAGATTACATTTTGAAAGGACAAGACTTTTCTTAATATATAACAACTGTTATTGTTTAAAAGGACCAATCTTCTTATATTGATGTGACCTCAACTTTCTATTTAAATATGAAGTATCTAGGGCACTGAAAATATAATTGATTTTTAGGTATAAACTTAGAATGGAGTAGCTCTTGTTGGGCAAAGATCCACAGGTTTTTGTTTTATTTCTACTTGGCAAGTATATACATATTCATATGCATATAAGAATGACTAACCTAAAAGAAGGGGCTTCCCCAGTGGTTCAGCTGGTAAAGAGCCTGCCTGCAATTCAGGAGATGCAGGTTCTATCTCTGGGTCAGGAAGGTTCCATGGAGTAGGAAATGGCAACCCACCCCAGTATTCTTGCCTGGCAGATGCCATGGACAGAGGAGCCTGGTGGGCTACAGTTCATGAGGTCACAAGAGTTGGACACAACTTAGTGACTAAACAACAAACCTAAAATAAATATTGCTTATAGCCACATGAAAATTAAAATCCAAATCTATGTTGTAGTTCTTCAAGCTGTGAATGCAAATGCATTATTACTGTGATTTTTAGAAATGTGAGACAGATAAAAAAATTTTTTTACTATCTAGTTTTCTCAAAAGAGGGTCAGGTGCAGTCAGTAAGGCATCAGCTGGGCCTTATCTGGCTACCAGGGACCAAGCTATCATTGGGAAATATGGCTTGTTTTTTTCATTTATTCATTCACTAAACTTTTACTCTTGTCATAAGGTATAAAAGGACTTGTGTTTGGCACCAGGGTAAACAAGGATGTTGCAAAATAGAAATTAAATAGATGGCCTAAGTTCCTGCCGCCTGATGCACAGAATGAGCCTAAAATCCTCCAGAAGAAAAGAATGGTGGATGAAAATTATCCCTCACACATGCCAGTGAGTTGCATGGAACATGAGTTTAGGGGCCTCTGGAAAGGGGTTGCAAGAGTTTGTATTTTGACCTAGAGCTCATGATGAAATCTGATTATAGTTATCTGTTGTTGCTGATGCTAAGTCACTTCAGTCATGTCTGACTCTGTGTGACCCCATAGACTGGCCAGCCCACCAGGCTCCCCAGTCCCTGGGATTTCTCCCGGCAAGAACACTGGAGTGGATTGCCATTTCCTTCTCTGATGCATGAAAGTAAAAAGTGAAAGTGAAGTCGCTCGTTGTGTCCGACTCTTAGCGACCCCATGGACTGCAGGCTACCAGGCTCCTCCGTCCATGGGATTTTCCAGGCAAGAGTACTGGAGTGGGGTGCCATTGCCTTCTTCAAAACAGTTATCTAGGGCCCTCTAATCAGAGCAAACATGATAGAAAAATTCCAAGAAATAGAAACTTCATTTACTTAAATGCTATTGAAAAAAGATTTCCTTTTTTTTCAGCCATGTCACACAGCGTGTAGGATCTTCATTTCTGACCAAGGTTTGAACCCTTGCTCCCTGCAGTGGAAGCTCAGACTCTTAACTGCCAGAGAAGTCCCAAAGATTTCCTTTTTAAATAAAAAAATTTGGCAGCAATTAAAAAGATTTTGCAAGCAACAAGAATATATTTTACAGCACAGGGAAATACAGCCATTAGTTTGTAATAACTTCTAATGAAGTATAATCTATAAAAATATTGAATTACTATGTTGTACACGTGAAACTAATATAAAATTGTAAATCAACTACACTTCAATTAAAAGTAAATAAATAAATGCTTTTGAAGCAGATATTTAAAATATCATCCTAGGATTCAAGAAATATTCCATCTTCACATAGCTCTTTCTCTCCCCATCTGCCCTAGGAGTAATTTAACAATAGCTGCCTCTTTATAGAACAGGCCCTTAAAGGCCAGCTTAATACAGTAGGAGGTAAAACAGCTAGACATGGGCTCTCACAAAACTGTGTGACCTGGGAAAAATCACTTTAACTTCCCTTGGTCTCCATTTCATCACTTGTTAAATGAGAGTAACAAAACTTTTATTAAAATCAAATGAGATACAATATATATGCAAACTCTGAAAACTTTCAAGCAGTAATAAATTTAGGAATTTAACTTTTTTTAAAAAATGAAAAACTATTAAAATATATTCATAGCCCATAAATGCTACCTATTGTGTTCCAGGACTTCCCTGGTGGCTCAGTGGTAAGGAATCTGCCTGTGATACAGGAAATGTAGCAACCCACTCCAGTATTCTTGCCAGGAAATCCCATGGACAGAGGAGCCTGGTGGGCTACAGTTCATAGGGTTGCAAAGAGTCAGACATGACTGGTGTGAGCACCAGTCACTCATTAATTGCAGGTTAAATCTTGAGACCGTTATTATCCGGAAAAGTTGATCTTGTCCTTGGGGTCTCCTGGGTTATACTGCCTCTAGGTTATAGTGAAACTCTGGTGAACAGCCTAAACAGGAGATTATCTTACATGTGTACAAAGTCGCTTCAGTTATGTCCAACTCTTTGTGACCGCCAGGTTCCGCTGTCCATGGGATTCTCCAGGCAAGAATACTGGAGTGGGTTGCCATATCCTCCTTTGTGTGAATTTCCCGACACATGGATTGAAACAGTGTCTCTTATGTCTTCTGCATTGGCAGGCAGGCTTCTTTACCACTAACTCTACCTGGGAAGCCCAAACAAGAAATTACCTTGGTTGAAGATAAGCTTGTCTCTTCAAAGTGCTGCTAATAAGATAACTAAACCTAATACTGTTACCAATGTACAAGTATTTCTCAGAACTGCTTTTTAAAGGAACTTGCATTATGTCTACATGTGTACAATAAAAATAATTTTTTTTTTACTTTTTTTTACAAAAGTTTATTCTTAAATGTACAATAGGTTCCAAGACAACACTTCATTCTAGCTATAGGTGGCAACAGATATTATGGCAGGGAATCCAGGTGTTTAAACAGAAATGGAGCTAATGGTCATCATTGCCTCAGGCACAAGGAACAGCTTACTTTTTGCCAGATTTCTTAATTCCACCGGTGGCCAGGGGGCCTTTCCCCACGGCCTTTGCTTTTAGCTCCTTGAGTTTCTTCTGCTCCTCCTTCTGCTTCTGCTTGAATGCCTTATCTTCCTCGTTCATCTCCTTGGCTTGCTTCTTGGGCTGCTTCAGGGGCTTCTTCTTGCCACCTTCACAGCGTGACATGGCGCCTGCCGCCTCTTCCCCAAACCTAAAAATAATCTTTAAACAAGGTTTCAGAATGACACTGTTTATGCATTGTTTGGGACAATCAGACAATCACCTAGAACTATCACCTAGAACTGCTTCAGGTCCTGACTGGGGTAGACCCAGGTTTCCTGGACGTTTTTTCTCCTAAACATCAAGAAACATGTTCTTTAGACCCTGAGATATGAACACTACAAAAAGGCTTAACACATGGTCTCTTCCTCTAAGGAATTTAGAAACTTTCATAGCTTCACCTGTTTAATTTATCAGCCTATTAGAGTCTGATTTGAGAGTCTAAACCTCTTCATTTCCCCCAGACTTCTGATTTCTCCTATAAGCATGCCTTCTCCTCGTGCTAATTCTGGCATGACACAAATAATCATCTACTGTGATTTTTATTGTTGTTGTTAATTTGTTTGTCTCCTTCACTGCTCCTTAGAGCAAATGCTGTCTTTTTCCTCTGTATCCTTAGTTCCTAATAGTGAAGCAGAGTACACTCAGTACATCTTATTAGGGATCCAGAATACATGACATAGAAGATCCAAAACACTATCTCCCCTATCAAATTGTGAAGTCAAGAACTGTACTTTACCTGTGTTTTTATATTCAGTGTCTAGCTTAAGTCTGGTATAGAATGAACACTCAAGAATTCTTGACTTATATGTGCTAAGTGCCAAATAAGTGGTAAATATGTAACACAATAGGTGCTACAGGAGTTCAGGCTGTCAGAGTGAGGGCCAGGAAAGAAAGCTGCACTGAGGAGCTGAGGCCTGGCCTGAGTCTTGAACAAAGGAAAGAACTGAGCTAGGCAAAGTGGAAGGAAAATAGATATAGAGGGGTTATAAAATTTGGCACTTTCTCCTAGGAGTATGAGGAAGTAGTAAGGTTTTCTTCAATGTTGTACCATGATGTACATCCAGAGAAGGCAATGGCACCCCACTCCAGTCCTCTTGCCTATAAGATCCCATGGACAGAGGAGCCTGGTGGGCTGCAGTCCACGGGGTTGCACAGAGTTGGACATGACTGAGCAACTTCACTTTCACTTTTTACTTTCATGCATTGGAGAAGGAAATGGCAACCCATCCAGTGTTCTTGCCTGGAGAATCCCAAGGACTGGGGAGCCTGGTGGGCTGCCTTCTATGGGGTCGCACAGAGTTGGACACGACTGAGCAACTTCACTTTCACTTTTTACTTTCATGCATTGGAGAAGGAAATGGCACCCCACTCCAGTGTTCTTGCCTGGAGAATTCCATGGACCAAAGAGCCTGGCATGCTAGAGTCCATGGGGTCACAGAGTCAGACACGACTAAGTGACTCACACACACACATGATACACACGGCAGTTTTTAAAATCTTAAATCTGGCTGTAGTATGTAGGATGATTTAGAGGAAGTAATTAGAAACAGGTTTTAGATATTATTTCTATAATATTGTCCTTGGTCATTGAGGTTCGGTTTGGACACCCTATGTAATTGCTTCCATTACTCTTTCCCTGTTAAGCACATATAAACTTCACTTTCTCTCCAATTAAACTAAATTGCGCAAGGGCAGAACTGTGTTTTGTACAGTGCTATGTCTTTAACATAATGCTGCAGATATTTGCTAAAGATTGTTTCCAGGCCTTCCTGTAGTCTCTAAGGCTGTTATCTGTGTGAGGGTAGACTAAGAAAGAGGTCCTCAACCTGGTCCTTCTATATTCTGGATATATTAGGAGATGCCAGGAGCTTACCACAATTTATAGATATTTAGATATTTATACTTTTAGATATTTGCTGTTTACCATAATTTTTAGATATTTAGAACACTTTACTATTTGATATGAGTTGTCTCTGTAAACTGATCTTTTAATTCACTTTTTGCCTTTGTGATAGCTATAAGATCTGATTCTGGTAGCTTTCCTGCAAAAACTCAGTCAACAAATTTATTTTCAGGCAGGAAGTCTTCCAGAGTCATACAACTTAGGAAAGTTAACAAATTTTATACCTAAATCAGTTTCTAAAAAGCCAAGTAACTCTTAAAATAACAAAGTTGATTTATATTGGAATTAAAAAAGAAGGAAATGTGATCTATTTCAGGCTTCTTTAACATTATTTGGAATATTTGAAGTGTACAAATAATCAATATTGAGGATTAGAAGTTCCAATGTTTATAGTTTGCCCTCCATATCATAGGTTCCGCATCCAAGTGCTCAATCGTGTATCAAAAAATACTTGAAAACATCCAGAAAGTTTAAGAAAACAAAATCTGAATTTGCCATTCACTGGCAACTTTTGACATATCATTTGCATTGTATTAGGAATTATAAGTAGAGATGATTTAGTTTATAATACGCAAACACTGTTCCATTTTACAGTGTTTTATATGAGGGATTTGAGCATCCATGGATTTCAGTATCCACAGGGAAACCAATCCTACACAGGTGCATACCAAGGGATGAGAAACAGCTGTATTTTTATACCATAGCCCTAATCTATTAAATGTGTTTTAAATGTTTTTTTAAAAAACTATTAAGTAATAATTATTTTTGTCTGCATGATTCTGATGTACTTGGATATTTTAGGCATCTTCAGACTTGAACTTGGCACATTGTTGCTAAAGTGTGTTTCCCTAATATAAAATTTATTAAGTAGCCTTGGGAATTGTTTTGTGTTATAAATGCAGCTTGCCTCTACTGAAAGTATCCTGCAGGAAGCTACATCCTCCATGTCTTTGGTGACCCAGTTTGAGCAGGAAGTAGCCACCCTCCAAAGAATCATGCATGACATTCAAACCAGTGAAGAGATGCTCACCCAAAAGATGAAAAGCCTTAATGAGAAATTCCAGAATGTTACAGATTTCTGGAAGAGAAGCCTAGAAGAAATGAATGTTAATACAGACATTTTCAAATCAGAATCAAAACATATACATTCTCAAGTCACTGTCCAAATTAACTCAGCTGAACAGGAAATAAAATTGCTCACTGAAAGGCTAAAAGATTTGGAAGATAGCACAGTAAGAAATATTAGAACGATACAGAGACAAGAAGAAGAGGATCTTCTGCGAGTAGAGGAGCAGCTTGGCTCCGACACAAAAGCGGTGGAGAAGTTAGAGGAGGAGCAGCATGCTCTCTTTGCCAGAGATGAAGACTGACTAAGAAACTCTCCAGCTACGAACCCAAAGTTGAAGAATGCAAGACACATTTGCCGACAATTGAAAGTGCTGTTCACTCTGTTCTGAGAGTCTCTCAGGATCTGATTGGGACAGAAAAGAAAATGGAAGACCTGACCCTTCAGATGTTTAACATGGAAGATGATATGCTGAAAGCAGTATCTGAAATCATGGAGATGCAGAAGACCCTTGAAGGAATTCAGTATGATAATAGCATATTAAAGATGCAGAATGACCTGGATGTCCTCAAAGGAAAAGTGCACGATTTTATAGTGTATTCAAGCACAAGAGAAAAGGGGACTCCAGAAGAATACGATCTAGAAAATAAAGAAAGCCATAGCAATTTCTAAATGCACTGCATTTATTCTGATGAACCACACTATTATGCACACGCTGATTAGCTCCAGGCTTTTGGGTTACTTCCATATGCCTCACTTCATCCTAAATTATTAGAAAGTAAGTGAGATACCACAAAAATGGATTATCCAAATAATCAAACCTTATCTTTTTAAGCAATAAAACTTTTCATTTTAACCATTTTAGAGATATTTTAAAAATGTTTCTCTGCTTTTTTGAAGTATATACTTAATATTTTTAAATGTTTTTTCTGATAATTGTGTATCTGCTCAATCTCTCAGATGTGTCCAAATCTTTGTGGCCCCATGGACCATAGCCCACCAGGCTCCTCTTTCCATGGAATTTTCCAGGCAAGAATGCTGGAGCAGGTTACCATTTCCTATTCCAGGGAATCTTCCTGACCCAGAGATGGAACCTGAGTCTCTTGTGTTTCCTTCGTCGGAAGGCAGATTCTTTACCACTAGCACCATTTGGGAATCCCCTTTCTAATAGTTAACGGACATTATTATGAATTTCATCTGTTATATTGGACCCAAATATATTAATGTTCCTAGGAGCTATTGAGAGTTGTTCATGTCCTTACTCAATGACCTCAGTTTCCTATTTTTCAAATCTTAATGTCTCTTCCTTATACCTTTTCTCTCGCTGAAAAAGTGTTGTATTGACCTGATCTTACCATCAGGTTGATCAGTAATGTATTTGCCTCCGCCAGTTCTTCATT
Source organism: Aepyceros melampus (assembly GCA_006408695.1). Lineage (NCBI taxonomy): Eukaryota > Metazoa > Chordata > Mammalia > Artiodactyla > Bovidae > Aepyceros > Aepyceros melampus. The sequence continues at coordinate 152,492 of SJXQ01001370.1, read as the reverse complement.
TCTGTTGCAGTTTACTGCAGGCTAAGAATCCAGACAATTTAGTCCAAAATACAACATGCCTGGGGTGCTTTGCAATGAAATGATAATGTACTTTTTGGAAACTGAGGAGCCTGGGAAACATTTTTACTTTTTGTTAAGGTTCTAAACTGTTAAAGATAATTGTAAGAACTTTTTTTAAAAAGAGTAAACATGTTATTTTTGAAGAATTTCCCTTTGAATTAAGTGTGGATCCTTTGAAGCATGGACTTTGGGAACATCTTTGTATACATTTATTTTTTTTAAGGTTCTAACTGTGTACTTGAGTTTGCTCAGTACATGATCACTAGATAAATTACTTATAATAAAAATATACCAATAAACCTGTGGCATATTTTAAAGAGGAAAAAGCAGCATAAGAAATAATGTGATAATTATGGTAAATAAAAGTATGTCATTATTTTAGAGTCCCCAAACCAATCACCCAACCAAATTTGTTTCACACAGTGATTTTATTTTTTATTTTATATTTAAATTAATCTTTATTGGAGTATAGTTGCTTTATAATGTTGTGTCAGTTTCTACTGTACAGCATACACAAAATTTTAATTAACACAAAATTATATAATAGAGTCACAAGGAATAAAACATGGACATACTGAGGTGAAATTAAGGGGAGGCCTAGACAGATTTTTGCAATAATGATAATCAGAAATGGTTTGGGGGAGCACATAAGACTTTTACTGGTAAACTAATGTATCAAGACCTATGGCTGATTCATGTTGAGATTTGACAAAAAACAACAAAATTCTGTAAAGCAATTATCCTTCAAGAAAGAAAGAAACTGAAAAAGAAAAAGTGTCCAAGGTTGGAGTTGAAAATTGAGTTAATTATCAAAAATTGCACACAGAAGTAAAGTTCTTGTTTCATCTTGCCAATAACCAACTATAGTCCCAGTTTTGTAATGCATTTCAGTTGGAATTAAACACAAAGAACGTGAAAGCAGTCAGTTACAAAAGATAGGTGTGGTTAGGTGGTTTTATTATGTAAATTTTTACATTTTTGGAAAAGTTTCAAATGAATGCTACATTGGGATTAGGAAGATTTATAGCAGACAGCCAGAAAAATAAGCCTGAAAGAGTGCTACTATTAAGGAGCATAGCATTAATTTCTGGAATCTTAACATTAAATTTCTTGACTTCTGAATGTCTAAATTCTTATCTGTGTGCACTGCCAGATTGTATTTGTTTTCTTTATTTTCACACTCATAAAATAGATTATAGAGTTAGCCAAAACTGTTTCATTTCCGCCTCCATCCTGCCAGGACAGATAAGATCTATTTCACTCTTCAGTTTTATATATTTACCTATTTTTTGGCATGTCACCAGATTTGATACATCTTTATTATTAACTGGAATATGTGTCATAGTGATGGTTACAGAAAATAAAATGGAAATAAGGTGGTCACTGAGCTCTATAGTGACCGTTATAAGGAATATGGAAGCTACACTTCTGCAAGTATTTCTTGAGAAAATATTGTGCACATGTATGTACACATGTATATATTCCTTTATTCAGGTGTTTTCCTATTAAAAAGTATAATTATAGAGATTTAAATGTACCTAATTTGTCTTCCTGTGTTTCTTAAATTCATTTATTTAACACAGATACTTGAAATTTCAGAAAGTTCCCTAATGTATCAAATATTAAGCTACATTATTAGTCTTTCCTTTAAGGAAGATTACCATGTTCTGAGAAACATTTTTGTATCTTTGTAATTAATAATAAATTTTATATCAGTTTCTTCTAGAATACTGTGTCACTTTTTTCATTAGCACATATAAATCACTTACAAAACAAGCACCTAATTTTTTTTTAAATTTAAAAGTGAATTTGGGGGGACTCTTTACCCCCCTCAGTGTCTATGCTGAGAGCTGCTGCTGCTAAGTGGCTTCAGTTGTGTCCGACTCTGTGCAGCCCCATAGACAGCACCCACCAGGCTCCCCCATCCCTGGGATTCTCCAGGCAAGAACACTGGAGTAGGTTGCCATTTCCTTCTCCAATGCATGAAAGTGAAAAGTGAAAGTGAAGTCGCTCAGTCGCTGACTCTTAGCGACCCCATGGACTGCAGCCTAGCAGGCTCCTCCGCCCATGGGATTTTCCAGGCAAGAGTACTGGAGTGGGGTGCCATTGCCTTCTCTGTAATAAATCCTATTTGTTTGCAAAAAAAAGTGCATTTGTAGTAATGCTACTGCTGCTGCTGCTGCTGCTGCTAAGTCGCGTCAGTCGTGTCCAACTCTGTGCGACCCCATAGACGGAAGCCCACCAGGCTCCTCTGTCCCTGGGATTCTCCAGGCAAGAACATTGGAGTGGGTTGCCATTTCCTTCTCCAATGCATGAAAGTGAAAAGTGAAAGTGAAGTCGCTCAGTCGTGTCCAACTTTTAGCGACCCCATGGACTGTAGCCTACGAGGCTCCTCTGTCCCTGTGATTTCCCAGGCAAGAGTACTGGAGTGGGGTGCCATTGCCTTCTCCGATTTGTAGTAATAGTTCCTTAAATTTTGTGTTAAGATGAGAAGCTGTTGACTAAAGGTGAATTTTTATATTTTACAATGAAAAATGTTGATTTATTAGCCTAATGGTTTGATAGAAAACTAAATTTGTAAGATACAAAGTTAATGTTTTTGGTTTGGTGTTTTTGGCTCTATACTGTGTGACTTTTGGGAAATCTGTTCCATGACCAAGGATTGAACCAGTGCTCTTGGCAGTGAAAGTGTGGAGTCCTAAACCACTGGACCACCAGGAAATTCCCAGTAGCATTATTTTAATTTTAATCTAATTGTAGGTCTTTGTATGACTATAATCTTGAGCAAAGATTATTATGATGTCGTTATAAACTAATGATGCTCCAAATTCACCGAACACATTTGGTGTGCTCTGCAAATTTACCCAGCATCTGTTTCAGTTCAGCTATGAACTATTAATTTCACACAAGTCAAAATGCTCCATCCCGGCTTTACAGAGCAGAGGAAGACAGAACCAGTCTTCTGGAGCCTATTGTGTGTCCCACTGCTAGGAGGCCTACGGTCCGTCATCATCCTAACAGCTCTGCATATTGAGTACCTACCTGTCCCTGTCCCTGTGCGAGGCACTTTGCATGTGTTACTGCAAATTCTCACCACAGCTTTGCTAGCTATGAGACCCCTTTTACAAATAAGGAGACAGATCAAGATTCCAAATCTTAGAGTCTCGCTGCTGAGTCTGTCCAACTCAAGGCCGCTCTCCTCCCATTGTACTTGCTGCTGTTCAACCAAGGAGGAAAAGAAGAAATTGGTTATCAGTAGCACTATCTTGAGAATTCAAAAAGCTGTAATTCAGCCAAATGTGTCCACTACTATGTTGCCATTAAACTAGATATAAGTCCCTCAAAAGTTTTAACTGTGACCTAAAATTATGTGGGCCTTGGGTGTAAGAAGGAATCAATAGATGTTTAGGAAGACTGAGAAAGCAGTGGAAGAGAAAAAAACTTTAGACTGGAATCTTTTAATCTAGGCTTTGCCACTAACTCTGTGTGTTTGGGGGCACTCTAGGGGCTCAGTTTTTTAATTTGTAAAATGGGGGAATGTACCAAATAACTTCTAAAATCTCTTCTGGCTTTACAGTGTACAGTGTCAGTCACTCAGTCATGTCCAACTTTTATGAACCCATGGACCATAACCCATCAGGTTCTCTACCCATGGGACCCTCCAGGCAAGAATACTGGAGTGGGTCACCATTTCCTTCTCCAGGGGATCTTCTCAACCCAGGGGTTGAACCGGGTCTCCTGCATTGCAGGCAGATTCTTTACTGTCTGAGCTAGCTGGGAAGCACCTTCTGGCTTTAAGTGGTTTTAAATTTTAGAGGTCAATAAAATTTCCAGGTCTCTTGCTGCTGCTAAGTCGCTTCAGTCGTTTCCGACTCTGTGCAACCCCATAGACTGCAGCCCACCAGGCTCCGCCGTCCCTGGGATTCTCCAGGCAAGAACACTGGAGTGGGTTGCCATTTCCTTCTCCAATGCATGAAAGTGAAAAGTGAAAGTGAAGTCGCTCAGCCGTGTCCAACCCCTAGCGACCCCATGGACTGCAGCCTACCAGGCTCCTCTGTCCATGTGATTTTCCAGGCAAGAGTACTGGAGTGGGGTGCCACCGCCTTCTCCAGGTCCTCGTATGGTTCAAAAACCCTTTAGCAAAGTTTTTGGAAGGCTGATTGGATCCAAAAATCATTCCCTTGACTCATGTTGCTTTGGCTTGAAGATTAAGACAATGTTTAACATTACAGGGCAGCATCTAGCTGCTTCTTGTTCAGTCGCTAAGTAGGGTCCAATTCTTAGCAATTCAATGGACTGTAGCAGGCCAGGCTTCTCTGTCCTCCACTATCTCCTAGAGGTGTCCATAGAGTCAGTGATGCTATCTAAACATCTCATCCTCTGTCACACCCTTCTCTTCCTGCCCTCAATCTTTCCCAGCATCAGGGTCTTATCCATTGAGTTGGTTCTTCTCATCAGGCGGCCAAAGTATTGGAGCTTCAGCTTCAGCCACAGTCCTTCCAGTTAATATTCAGTGTAGATTTCCTTTAGGATTGACTGATTTGATTTCCTTGCAGTCCAAGGGACTCTCAACAGTCTTTTCCAGAACCACAATTTGAAAGTATCTAGCTTAGTACCTTGTTTAGGTGATAAGACTAGGAATATTAGTAAATATTTAAATTACGGGTGAATCTTTTGAGCTGCTGATAGACTCCAACTCTTCTGTTCATCTTAGGCAAGTAGCTTAAACAAGCCATTGTGTAATAATAAACATAATTCAGTGAAGTAATTTCTAGGCTATTCCTACACTGTATTGAGTTTCTATTTTAGTGAAGACCAATAGAAGTTCATAATATACTGTTTTTATAAGCTGACAAGTGAAACAAAGAAGCTTATTTGCAGTTTCTTAATGATCTAATACTTCTAAGATAAAGTTAGCCCTTTCTGAGATGTCTTCATTGTTTAATACTGTTAAGTTATATCTACTCTACCAGAATAGGTACATTAATAAATGATAACCTAGAATGAAATATATGAAAGTAAGCCCTCTCCTTTCACCTTTGAGAGTCTCTTTCAGCAAATATAATTTGTTGCAAAAATTTCCCCTAAAAAATAAAACTTAAGGTTTTGCAACTACTGCTTGATTTCCTTCCTAGCTGTGGCTATTTGTTACTGTCACACCCACTATAACATTTTCACAATCTAACTTCTTTACCAAGATTTAAAAAAAAAAAAAAAAAAAAAAACCTTTGGGCCACCTTCCCCACCACTAATCAACACTTGCATAAAACTATTGAGAATAATCTTAAAATACATTTTGGAACCAAATATATATAATGAGGCAAGAAGGGGATATTGAGGCTTTGAATTAACTTTTTTACTGCCCCATTTCAGCTTGTCATTTCTTTGCAACTATATGACTGCTCTTTTTTTAAGCCTCCATAAAAATAATATTCCAAGCATATTAAATATTTATTTGCATTAAGTAGACTTAAGGTAATGATATCAAAATAACTCTAGCAGATTACCTGAGTGAACCAGGCAAAGACAATTCATAAAAAACATATTGAAGAAATACAATTATTTTGGGAAAAACTTGCTGACTTTGCATATTTTTTTTTAAAAAATTTCAGTCTGCATATTTGGTTTTTATTCCTTATTTTTTCTGAATTTTAAATAATCTATTTACATTATTTTTCTTTCCCAACTGACAAACTTCCTGAAAGCAGAAACTGTTGATCAAACTAGTACATATCAGCACAGTAAATGTTGCTGAATGAAGCTGGTTTTGATTTTTAGTAGGAAACTATAGACAATTTCCGTGGTCATGTATGGATGTGAGAGTTGGAATGTGAAGAAGACTGAGCACCGAACAATTAATGCTGTTGAACTGTGGTGTTGGAGAAGACTCTTGAGAGTCCTTTGGACTGCAAGGAGATCCAACCAGTCCATTCTGAAGGAGATCAGCCCTGGGATTTCTTTGGAAGGAATGATGCTAAAGCTGAAGCTCCAGTACTTTGGCCACCTCATGTGAAGAGTTGACTCATTGGAAAAGACTCTGATGCTGGGAGGGATTGGGGGCAGGAGGAGAAGGGGACAACAGAGGATGAGATGGGTGGATGGCATCACTGACTCGATGGACGTGAGTCTGAGTGAACTCTGGGAGTTGGTGATGGTCAAGGAGGCCTGGTGTGCTGAGATTCATGGGGTTGCAGAGAGTCGGACATGACTGAGCAACTGAACTGAACTGATAGACAATTTCCACTTTAAAACAATGCTTTCCTAGGAAACAAGCTGAAAGTTAAATGTGCTAAAGTTGAACAACTGACTCTTAATGTTATAAATGGAATTCTTTTTTTCAATGTAATCACAACGTATATCTGTTTGTACATAGGCTTTGAAAATATATTTTACATTTGTTAATTTTTTTTCTTCATAGTTTAGCACACAGCATACAGGTGTAGGTTAATCTGATTGAAACTTAATTGAAGCCTGACATGTGTTTTATTTTTTAATTAAATAAATTTGGCATATAACATTGTATAAATTTAAAGTGCAGAGCATGATACTTTAATACATTTATATATTCAGTCACCAGAAGGAAGGATATCCTGCCGTTTATGACAGCATGGATGGATTTTGAGCATGTATGTTTTAATTTTCAATTTTGTATTGTTCATGATACTTACACATCTTATCACTATAATCAGCACTTTAATTTGCCCCTTTCCTCTTAACTTTATTAACTAATAGCACAATGCAATAAAACTTCAAATATTCAAAATACAATAAAATAACTCAGCTTCCCCAAAACCACTATATAACATACACAACAACAACAAAAAAAAATAAAAACTTGAAGTTTTTCCAGGCAATTGTGTGGCTCAAAGTGGTCATCAGCTAATGTGCCCAAGTTAAACCAAAACAGTTTAGAGACATCAATTTTCAATGGATGGTGGGGAAGGATGATGGCACTGAAAAACCAAAAAGGTGAGAATGACTTGTATTTGGAATCATGGAATTTTAGAACCTTGGAGATAATTGTTTATTGTTTTGTTTTTACACATCCATCATCTATATTATTTAACTACTGAACTGAGTTGAAGCCACAGCTGAAGCTTTGCTCATCTTTATGTCCCTCAGACTTCACATGCCTAACAACATACTAGGAACTTAGAGATCACTGCTGCTGCTGCTAAGTCGCTTCAGTTGTGTCTGACTCTGTGCAGCCCCATAGACAGCAGCCTACGAGGCTCCTCCGTCCCTGGGATTCTCCAGGCAAGAACACTGGAGTGGGCTGCCATTCCCTTCTCCAGTGCATGAAAGTGAAAAGTGAAAGTGAAGTCGCTCAGTCGTGTCCGACTCTTAGCAACCCCATGGACTGCAGCCTCCTTCATCCATGGGATTTCCCAGGCAAGAGTACTGGAGTGGGTCGCCATTGTCTTCTCTAGAGATCACTAATTAAATGGAATTAGTTCAATACCCAAAAAAAGTTTTCATGAAAGTAACTCGATAATAAAGTCCCTTCATTCTGGCACTTGTTATACCTACAAACAAACTTGTGTTTCAGAGGTCATGTTGTCTTGATCCCCCCAATTTTTTTTTTAATTTCTGCTGAAGTATAGTATAGTTGTGGGCTTCCCTGGTGGCTCAGAGGTTAAAGCGTCTGCCTCCAATGTGGGAGACCCGGCTTCGATCCCTGGGTCGGGAAGATCCCCTGGAGAAGGAAATGGCAATCCACTCCAGTATTTTGCCTGGAAAATCCCATGGACAGAGAAGCCTAGTACATTACAGTCCATGGGGTCGCAAAGAGTCGGACACAACTGAGCGACTTCACCTTATTCACCACCTTATAGTATAGTTGTAATAGTTTCAACTATACAGCAAAATGCATCAGCCACTTTCCTCCCCTTTGGACTTCCTTCCCATACAGATCACCACAGTGTAGAAAGCAGAGTTCCTTGTGCTGCACAGTATGTTCTCATTAGTTACCTATTTTATACATAGTGTCAGCAGTGTTCAGTTCGGTTCAGTCGCTCAGTCGTATCCGACCCTGCGACCCCATGAATCCCAACACGCCAGGCCTGCCTGTCCATCACCAACTCCTGTGCATTGAGTCAGTGATGCCATCCAGCCATCTCATCCTCTGTCGTCCCCTTCTCCTCCTGCCCCCAATCCCTCCCAGCATCAGGGTCTTTTCCAATGAGTCAACTCTTTGTAGTGTATGACCTCTCAAATTTACTACAGCTCATCTGCAGGAGGGGCTTCCCTGATGGCTCAGACAGTAAACAATCTGCCTGCAAGGCAGGAGACCTGGGGTCTATCCCTGGGTCAAGAGGATCCCCCGGAGAAGGGAAGAGATACCCACTCCAGTATTCTTGCCTGGAGAATTCCACAGACAGAGGAGCATGGCCAGCTATAGTCCATGAGGTCACAGAGTCAGACACGAATGAACAACTAACACACACACACACACACCCCCCTACACACGTACCTACGTACAGGTGGCTTCCTCCTCCTTTCTCCAGCAACTGAAAAAACATCATTGTCCCTCATTTTGTCTCTATGCTGAAGACTGAAGGTGCAAAAAGAACTGGAAAATGCCATTTGTAGTAACATGAAATTTCTTTAATGTTTTCCTTCCTATTCATTAGCAATACACAATGCATCTTTTACCAAACACTTTCCAGAAGAGTATTAACTTTATAGTTTAAAATGTCACCTAAAATTTAAGTTGTATCTTAAATGTTGTTTTTAATCAGTTTAATTATTTGGTACTATATTTTCTTACAGTGTCAGAAGTCTGAAGCTATCATAGAACAATTGAAGGCTTTTCAAACAATTACTCATCTAAAGCATCTACAGGAAGAAATTTATGAAGTGAAAACCTGGTCCAGCAGGATAAGTGAAAAGCAGGATATACTGAACAACAATCTGACGACTGTTTCTCAAGATGTTGCAAAAGTAGACCAAAGTACAACTTCCATGGCAAAAGATGTGGGTCTCAAGATTACAACGATTAAAACAGACATACGACGTATGTCAGGTTTAGTAACTGATGTAACATCATTGACAGATTCTGTACAAGAACTGGAAAATAAAATAGAAAAAGTAGAAAAAAATACAGTCAAAAACATAGGTGACCTTCTTTCAAGTAGCATTGACCGAACAGCAATGCTCCGAAAGACAGCGTCTGAAAACTCACAAAGAATTAATTCTGTTAAGAAGATGCTTTCTGAGCTACAGGGCGATTTCAACAAGCACACAGATAGGTTTTTAAGCTTAGAAAGTGACAGAGCGAAAGTCTTGAAGACAGTGACTTTTGCAAATGATCTAAAACCAAAAGTGTATAATCTAAAGAAGGATTTTTCCCGCTTAGAACCATTGGTAAATGATTTAACACTACGAATTGGGAGACTGGTTACTGACTTACAACAGAGAGAGAAAGAAATTGCTTTCTTAAAAGAGAAAATATCTAACTTAACAACAGTCCGAGCTGAGATTAAAGATATGAAAGATGAGATAAAACACATTTCAGATATGGATTAGATTGAAATTATTTAGAGTAGACTGAAATAACTCTTTAGTAGGACCTCTGTCATGTTATAAAAAGACTGACAGCCGGAAATAATGAAATTTTGGAGTAAATATTATTTTGTAGTAGGTTCTATTTTGTACAGTAAAAATAAAAATTTGTGAAGGACTAAGCACTTGATTTCCCAAAATAAATGTGCTAAAACATGTTTAGAACTTTATACAAAACGTGTTTGCAACTTTATATAGCAAGGACCTTAGCATTCCCCTTATACACACACTCATGCATTCATGTGTACTAAGTTGCTTCAGTCCTGACCGAGTCTTTGCGAGCCTATGGACTATGGCCCTCCAGGCTCCTCTGTCTGTGGGATTTTCCAGGCAAGAATACTGGAGTAGGTTGCCATGCCCTCTAGGGGATCTTCCTGACCCAGGTATCAAACCCAACTGTCTTACATGTCCTGCATTTGTAGGCGGGTTCTTTACCTCTAGCACCATCTGGGAAGCCCATGTAGGTATGCGCACACACACAAATGTACACACACTCATGGTCTGCCAGTCTAACACTGGGAAATCATGAGGCAGGATCTGAATGCCCACTTGCTCTGACTGACTGCCAAGGAGCATGGTATGTGAAGTGGGGTCTTATCTGGAGAACTGCCCATCAGGATCAGGGCTGTAACATGCATTTTCCATTTAGAGTCAGCAAAACCATCAATAGAAAAGACACAACAACCAGGCAGCTGCAGGAAAAGAATCATGTAAGCCCCCTGAGTCCTTCATGGCTTTAGGAAATAGGGAAAGTGAAGTGAAAGTGAAGTCGCTCAGTCATGTCCAACTCTTTGCAACTTGTGGACTGTAGCCCACCAAGCTCCTCCGTCCATGGGATTCTCCAGGTAAGAATACTGGAGTGGGTTGCCATTTCCTTCTCCAGGGGACCTTCCCGACCTACGGATTGAACCCAGGTCTCCCACATTGCAGGCAGACGCTTTAACCTCTGCACCACCAGCTCCTACTGCTGTCACTTCAGTAGTGTCCGACTATGTGCAACTCCATAGATGGCAGCCCACCAGGCTCCCCCGTCCCTGGGATTCTCCAGGCAAGAACACTGGAGTGGGTTGCCATTTTCTTCTCCAATGCATGAAAGTGAAAAGTGAAAGGGAAGTCGCTCAGTCGTGTCCGACCCTTAGCATGGACTGCAGCCTACCAGGCTCCTCCATCCATGGGATTTTCCAGACAAGAGTACTGGAGTGGGGTGCCATTGCTTTCTCCGCTGCACCACAGGGAAGCCCTTAAATACAAGAATCCAAGTACTAACATCAAAGATTTCAAAGGAGGAAAGGAAGCCAGGTTGAAAGAAGGGGGGGGAAAGGGGTGGACTTACAGACGTCTCCTACCACCTACAGATGCCCAGGCGTTATGGGACTTTTCCCTGGGCCTCCAGAGAAGGGAGGACTGGAACTCAGCCCTACCAGAAATCAGACCAGACCAGAACTCAAGTTTTCTGCCAAGAGGAGGTGCTCAGTCTCCAATCCTCAGCTCAGGCTGAGGGCCCTTCGACCAGATTCCTGCGTCCAGGATCAGGGGACTAGAAAAACAAGGAAGGATAGGAAGGGTTAAGGAGAGGAAAGGAGAGAGAGGTCAATAAAGTCTCTTATTCCTTACCGGTCGGGGTACTCTGGCCAGCTGTCCGTGTCAGGAGGAGACCAGGGACAAAAGGGTCCCAGTTGCGGCTGCTGGGTCTTGTCCATTGGCAGGCAAGCTGACCTCTGAGCACCCCGAGTGGTCAGGATGTCAGTCTCAGCAAAGAAGCGTCCCCGCCAGAGTCGCCATTTGTTGCAGGAAGAGGGACCCCTTCCAGGGCCTGAAACTGGGCTCTTGTCAAACACTCGGAAATGAATTGTCCGAGGAGACACATGTGCTGACAAAGCAAGAGATTTTATTGGGAAAGGGCACCCGGGTGGAGAGCAGTAGGGTAAGGGAAATAGGGAAATGGCACCTAAAATTAGGTAGGGAAGTGGCAACTCAGAGTAGGGTTTGGGAGGTGGGGGCAGCATACATTTCAGAGGGCTTGCCAAGTCTCATACAAAAGCTGCCCCAAAGCAGCACGACTCATGTGTGGTGTTGATGTGACCAGAAGTGGCCAAAGCAAAGAAGGAAGTTCTAACATTTAAAATAGCATTACAGGTGACTTCTCTGGTGGTCCAGTGGTTAAGACCTCACCTTACAATGCAGGGGGTGAGGGTTCAATCCCTGGTCCAGGAGCTAAGATCCCACATGCTTCCTGGCCGAAAAACAAAACATAAACAAGCAATATTGTAACAGATCCAATAAAGACTTTAAAAATGGTCCACGTTAAAAAATAATTAAAACAGCATTACATTAGCATGAGAAAACCCAATCTCATCTATAGAGGCAGAAATTTAATCAGCGGTTGCCTGGGAAATATAGCTTTTTAGAAAAGCAAATTTTGAGGGGTGAAGGGTATTTATTACAGTATCTTGATTGCAATGATGGTTTCATAGGTATATACTTGTGTCAAACTCATCAAATTGTACTCTTTAATAAATATGTGCAGTTTATTGTATTTCAGTTAATTCCTCCATGAAGTTGTGCGGGAAAAAAAAAGGGTACAATACAGGGAATTCCCTGGCGGTCCAATAGTTAGGACTCCATACTCTCACTTCCAAGGGCTGGATTCAATTCCTGCTCAGCAAACTAAAATTCCACAAGCCCCATGGCACAGCCAAAGAAAAAAAGTACAATACAATAATCTTAAAAAAAACAATCACCCACAAACATTAGCTTCAGTTTCAAATGCCTAGCATGAACAGTATCTAGATGCATACAGCTAATTACCTCAAAAAGATGTTTATGGATTTTTTTTCTTTGTTTTACTGATATATATTCAACATATAGTACTGTATGTTTAAGGTGTACAGCATAATGATTTGACTTACTTCATGAAGTGATTGCCACATTTTAGTGAACCTAATTACCTCATGTAAACATAAAATTAAAGAAATAGAAAAATATGTTTTTCCTTGTGCTGAGTACTCAGGATTTACTCTTTAACTTTCATATATAACATACACCAATGTTAATTGTATTTATCATGTACATTATATCCCTAATATAAGTGTGTACCATTTGAATACCTCAATCTAATCCCCTCTTCCTACCCACCCCCCGACACGATACCAGCAAATCTGATCTCTGACTTTTGTTTTTGAAGTAGAATTAACCTGCAGCACTACATACGTTCCAGGTCCAAAAGATAGTGATTTTTCTATATATTTCAAAATGCTCAGCATAAGTCTAGTTCCTCCATCACCATACAAGTAGATTACATTTTCATTAACTATATTCCCCACCCTACATTTCATACCCGACTTACTTTGTAACTGGAAGTTTGCACCTCTTATTTAATCTCCCTCAGTTCTCTCCACTTCCGGCCAACTCCATTCCGTTTGCTTAGTTGCTAAGTTGTGTCCAACTGTTTTGTGACCCCAAGGACTGTAACCTGCCAGGTTCCTTTGTCCATGGTATTTCCCAGACAAGAATACTGGAGTGGGTTGCCATTTCCTTCTCAAGGGGGGTCTTCCCAACCCAGAGGTTGAACTCATGTCTCCTGCATTGGCAGGCAGCTTCTTTACCACTAGGGCCACCTGGGAAGCCCTTCAGTATAGCCAATCTGACTGTTGCATGCATGGCACTTTAAGAGTCTATAAAAACCACTCATGAAAACCTTAGTTGCTTTCTAGGAAATTCAAGTCACCAAAGATACATGAACCTTATCAATGGAGAGATCAACATCTCCTATAACTTCTGAGGATCTGAAGTCAAGGCTGCCATGCAAAAAAGAAAATGATTCAACAGATAATACCTGAGGTAAGAGCTGTTTTGGTTCAGTTCAGTTCAGTCGCTTAATTTAGGAGTAGCTAGTTATTAAGAAATCTCATTTGATGTATCAGAAGAGGCACTAGATTCATCCAAACTTGAAATCAGTTCTTATCCATGTTGTATCTGGGATTTTTAACAATTATTTTGTGAATTATCTTACAAATAATAAAAATATTGTGTAAAAAAATTACATAATTTAAATTTTTTATTTTGTATTGGAGTATAGCAGATTAACAATGTTGTGGGTTTCAGATGAACAGCAAAGGAACTCAGCCATATATATACATGTATTCATTCTCCCCCAAACCCCCTCCCATCCAAGTTGGCACAAGATTATATAATTTGTGCTAAAGAAACAATGTATAACTCTTAATTTGGCAGGAAGACTGACTGCCATGCACCAAACTTGAATATTGTGGACACTCCCCCAAATGGTATCAAAACATTCATCAAACTTTCCCAAGAGGACAGATTTGGTTAAACTGTAACTTCAATTTCATTGTTTGTATCACTGAAAGTCAAAGTCACTGAGTCATGTCCGACTCTTTGCGACCCCATGGACCATACAGTCCATGGAATTCTCTGGGCCAGAATACTGGAGTGGGTGGCCTTTTCCTTCTCCAGGGGGTCTTCCCAACCCAGGGATGGAACCCAGGTCTCCTGCATTGCAGGCAGATTCTTTACCAGCTGAGCCACAAGTATAATTCAGCAAAAATCAGACTTTCTTATAAACCAATTAAACTAGTAATCATATATACTCATTCCACTGAGTTCTACTTTGTGGAACTGAAGTTTTATTAAAACTTAACGTGAGAAAACAATGTTATTAAAATTTCCTTATTATTTTCAGCGTGAATCAATTTTAAAATATAAAGTGGAAATTCATATTTTAAGTGGTCATTTTAATTGAATTTTGATGAAATGGTTTTACCTTAGTAATAGCTCTGAAGTATCTCTGAACTATAAATAGCAAGTAATTCTTGACAGCTCGAACAAGCACACTTTATGTCAATATCCACAAATAAAACCTATTGCCTCTCTTAAAAATAAAAACTTGAAAGGCTGGCAGTGGAAATCCATCTCATGGTGAAGTTTGGCTGAACCACATACCCTAAATCCACAGTCTACCTTTGACTGGCCATACACACACACACACACACCATTCATATTTATCCAATCCCACAGGCTCTTACAATGTAACTGACCCTCCTCCTAGAAAGAGGTGGAGTCAGTGTTCCTTTTCTTTGAAGCTGGGATTTGACCTTCTATGACTTCAGGTGATCAAGAGTATAGTGATCACCTTGACCACCTGCTGACCAACGTGATCACTTTCAAGGCTAAGTCCTAAAAAAAGACCCAGCTTCAGAGTCCTGAAATAAGTCCAGCTGCCTTTCAAGGAAAGGCTCAGCCACTAAAAGGGAGATACTCAAAGAATCTCTCCTAGCCTGGATGTGAAAAACCCTTTGGGAGGACCCCAGAGCTACCATCTCACTTAACTTCAGGAGAAACCCAGAAGCAGAAGGGTCCAACAGATGCTCCTGAATTCCTAATCCACAAAAAGCTCGAGATCATATTGTCTCTTGCCAATATATTTCAGATGATTAGCCACACAACAGTAACTAATGCACACTGGTAACACCAATTGTCACAGCCATCATTGCTTGAGCTCAGACTGCAGCTCTACCTTTTGACAGTTTGGTCCAAATTTAAAAGCATAACTCTTTCCTTCCCTCTGCAACACAGGTTAAACAAAGACTGGAACCTTGAACTAAACCTGGTGATGATAATACACAGAAGTTTAACGTGCAGTAAGATACACTTGTTTTCTAAACTTAGTTCACTGATCCTTATTACATGGGTTTGTAGTGAGAACACTTCTCTTGCTGTTTAGACTGCTTAGAAGTTTTTTCTTGAGGTCCCATCTGTATAATTTACACAAGGGCTGCAAACTCAGATTTATACCCAAAGGCCTCAAGGTAAAATGTAATCAGACTTGAAAACAAACTTTATTGTAGACTGGGCTTTACAATTCCTAGCCAAAGACAAGGGGAAGCGTAGTAGTTTTTAGAAAAATCAGTTTGGGTTTAAATCAAATTCCAGATATGTGAATATATAAAGTGCTACTTTCTCAAGAGCATTCACCTACTCCAGTTGTCAAGTAAGTACCTTTGTGAAAACCTATACTGAAAATAGTTTAAGGTAAACTTTCTGTAACTCAGAAAGCCAGATTTGTGCAAGGACTATTAAGTTACCTGAAATACTTTCTAGCTATTGATAGCTTTGGTGTTTTAAAAACTATCATTCTAAGAATTAGCTTAATTTAGGTTATTTTATAAATAGATAAGGATTAGTAAACTGATTAGGATAAAGTATACTAAGTTTTGTAAAAATTTGATTATATACTGAAATGTGTTGGTCAAAATATAAGTACAAATGAATATCCATATTCAAATTGAACAGTTAAATCAAGTTTTTAAAAATTTAGGGCACGTTCTTAAAAATGTAAGAACTCTCTCGAGTGACTAAACTTGAGACATGATAATTTACAAATAGGGATCATAGTATTCAACCAACAGTGAATTATTTTCCTTGAGGTTTTAATGTATGCATAATTCTTTCCACCTTAGAATTCTTTAGCTTTAAAAATAATTATCAAATCACAGACAAATCATGTACAGTTGGGTTTATTTCCACATTAAGTTTGAAACTCTTGCTTTTGACAAGAGTACTACAGTAATTATATTAGGAATAGACAACTTCCTACACTGTCAAATATATAAAAGTTCCTTCTGCATTTTCCTCAAACACTGATCAACACACAGATTCAGTCCATATTTCCTTTCCTTTATCTACTGAGTGTACCCAAGCTTTTTCTTCAGAGATTCTGGCATCTCGGGTGGAGGAGGGCGAGGGAGCCTAAAGTAGACCTTCACAGAGTCATAGATAAACCACTGCAGTGCAGTCAGAGTGCCAATCATGATGATCCTGGCAAACAGTCCCTTCCATACACCTGGAGAAAACACGAAATGTCAGTGAAAAATATGCTCCCAAGTGCTACTCTTTCTTTAGAGGGGAGGAAACAAATCCTACCTCTAAATCCAAGCCTCTTCAGGACCTGAGAGGCACTGCTACCCTTCTCTTTATTCAACACAGACACCACGGAATCAGCAGGGTGAGAAACAATGGCACAGAAGACTCCAGCTGAAAAAAGTCAAAACAAATGACCCATCATGGAGTCAATTAAAAAAACTTTTTTCACATGATAACTGACAATCTTTTCTAGAGTAGTAAAATTTTGTTTTTAAAAAACTATATTTTAGAGCGAGACTGACAAGTTATAAAGTAGTCTATCCTATGTAAAAAACAGAACCACCCTGCAAGTTATATTCAGATTTTAACCAACACTTTCTCTTGTATTAAAAATTTGTTCTTGGAAAAACTAACGAAAAAAGGTGTAGCAGTGAAGTCAATACACTCCCAAGTTTAATTATGACATGCAAACCACAAAACATTTTTTAGGAACTAATTAGCAAGTATTTATGAGTATATCAAATGCAACGGAAAGGTAAAACTTCTTTGGAATATTTTTCCCTCACAAAAGAAGAATGGAACTGATTCTTTGTTCTTAATTTCACAAACATGTTCTAAGTAGTTCATACCTATGTAACCTGCCACAAATGTGACAACCAGTTGCTCTGGCTTTGAACATTCACTTCGGGGCTTGGGAACCACAAACTTGTACAGTGCTTCAACAGTACGTTCAAAGCAGGCAAACTTCATCATGGTGTATGGTATCTGTCTCATCCAGAGAGGAGCAACCCCCTTGTAGAACCTATGAAATCAGAAGACTTATTTCACTCAGTTGCACATATTCATCTAGCGGAGTTTTTCATTACTATCAGAAGTGTCCGCACACCAGTCGAGTCCTGACAGTAAAAAATGGCAGCACAATTGCGTGTCATTTCTATCAGAACCTAAGACTAACATGCAGGTATATTTATCTTACATGCCAATGACTCAAGCACCTTTGACTATACAACCAAAAAAGTTGCTGGATGTTTCTCTGACTGGAACTACAAGAAACCAGAAGTTTACAAGTAGAACTCAGCTCAAGAGTGGCATCCACAAAGGTGGATCTAAGGAAGCATGTGTGACCTGACCATATGCCAAGTCTTAACGGTGAACACAGATGACAGGAATTCTAACAAGGGTACTTTCCAACCCCTAAGTTGAGAGTTAATGTGCTAACAAATCCAGTTTTATCAAATGAGTATGTTATACTATGTATTTAGGCAATGTTTACTTACGCCTTTAAGCCTTCTTCCTTATACATTTTGGGAGCAGCATCCCTCAGAGTGTTAGCATAACCTGGCTGG
The DNA here is from genome assembly GCA_006408695.1 of Aepyceros melampus. Taxonomy (NCBI): domain Eukaryota; kingdom Metazoa; phylum Chordata; class Mammalia; order Artiodactyla; family Bovidae; genus Aepyceros; species Aepyceros melampus. Next base: position 134,640 of record SJXQ01001370.1, on the reverse strand, counting down.
GTTTGAATTCGAACCTTAGTAGCTTCCATAGGAGCCAGAGCAATGTCAGCAAAGAATTCAGCACTGGCAGAGGCAGCCAAATACAGTGATGTGCGCCACAGATAGGCGTTCTCCTAAATGAAGAAACACAGGAGGAACATGAGTTGCTGTTGCATTGCTGTTCTCAGTGAGACAATTCTAGAAAATGGTTAAATTTCAGGTATTTTAAGTGTTTCTCTATCACACAGTCCACAGATAACACACAACACTGAACACTTCTCAGTATTTAGTGTTTACTTTGGACACCAAGGAGATCTAACCAGTCTATCCTAAGAGAAATCAATCCTGAATCTTCTTTGGAAGGACTAATGCTGAAGCTACAACTCCAATACTTTGGCCACCTGATGCAAAGAACTGACAAATCTGAAAAGACCCTGATGCTGGGAAAGATTGAAGATGGGAGGAGAAAGCGACAATAGAGGATGAGATGGTTGGATGGCATCACCAACTCAATGGACATGAGTTTGAGCATGCTCCAGGAGTTGGTGATGGACAGGGAAGCCTGGTGTCTATGGGGTGGCAAAGAGTTGGACACGACTGAGCAACTGAACATCAACCATAGTACAGTGTGAATATTTTTAAACTCAAATCCAACTTCCTTGGAAAGCAGCACAGCATAAAAAAAAAAAAAGCACTGAAATCTAATAAAATGCAGTTTATCTTATCCTGTCTCTATTAAAATAACCTTATGATTTGAAACACGTTCACTTTCTGAGACTATTTTTTCAGCTCTAAAACAAGGTGGATCAAACAAAGAAGATGCTTTTTGGTCTTACCCTTTAAGTTAAAAGCTTGCTGCTGCTGCTAAGTCACTTCAGTCATGTCCGACTCTGTGCAACCCCATAGACGGCAGCCCATTAGGCTCCCAGTCCCTGGGATTCTCCAGGCAAGAACACTGGAGTGGGCTGCTGTTTCCTTCTCCAATGCATGAAAGTGACAAGTGAAAGTGAAACAGTTGTGTCCGACTCTCGACCCCACGGACTGCAGCCTACCAGGCTCCTCCGCCCATGGGATTTTCTAGTCAAGAGTACTGGAGTAGGCTGCCATTGCCTTCTCCGAGTTAAAAGCTTAGGACTTTCCATTTTAAAGTTAAATTACATACCTCTCCAAGCATGTTGCTGTACAAAACTTTGAAGACTTATAAAAGCCAAACTTGCAGAGTCCCTGCAGGGAGTAGCCAATGAAAGTCGGAGCCCATCCTTTGGCCAAACCACGAAAACCATCCTCTTTGAGTGTAACTGAAAATCCATTAAATATGCCCTTGTACTTCTGTGGGTCCACCTTTACATAAAACAAGAAGAAAAAAAATTAAATGTACCAAAGGGATAACACTTCTCATAGATAATTTTATTAGTTTTTTCTTTTGGTTCTTATATAATCTCTAGTAACTATACAAAGTTAGGTAAATACAAGTTCACTCCATGTTATTCACTTAATGTCTGTAATTATCTTTGTAAATGTAACTTTTTGTACATTAAAGTCTAGCTTTCTTTCAGTGAGACTTAAGTCTTAATAGGTTAAGAGAATAAAATTCCTATAAAAATACATAATAAAACTGACACTTTAAGAGATTTTTCCATCACCCAACTCTTCTAACCACTTAAAAATTAGTCTTAAAGCTACTTTATAAACAATATATCGTGTCTACATCCCTGAAATATGCTAGCTCATTAATTATAGTTCTGTGAACTTAAGACAATCAAATTAAATACAAATTAAAAAGGTACATCAACATAATTCTCTTTTGACTTAAATTTACTTTGAGACATGCATAAAACACTCTAGCAAAGGGATATTTAATATTCACTCTATTAACTAACAGGGGTAAAAATCTTATCTATTTCTGCCACTACTATAAGGGCCGATATACATACATCACCTTCCTCTCCCTGCTAATATTTCAACTTCCTTTCTCTTTTAGGTAAGTAGACTTCTAATCCTGTTAGGGACAAATAAATTTTTGATGTTTGATTATTTTTGCTTCAATAATCCTACTTAAGACATTTTAATTGTAAAAGAAAATCTTTTATGTAAGTATGCAAGAAGCTTTGCTCACAAATTTTAAATACTCAAACACTGTCTTCTTTTTAAATCCAGTGTTCTCTGCCTTGATCTTACTATAATTAAGAGATATGAAGTCACATCATACAGTACACAAAGAAGACAGCCTGCTCTGACACCTAACTGCTTATAAAATGTTATTTGGGGCATAAAAAATCAGCAGGCCTTTAAGAACTCTAGGCAGAATTAGGCCCAGCAACAAAAAAGAAAAAAAACAACACATAGCTTTATCATAAAAGAGGTATTTCTTGGATTTAAAACACTACAGTAAAAATTTTACTGAGTAAAAGAAATTTGAGTTTGGTTTCCTACTAAAATTTCTGGCAGTTGTAATGTCTTCAAATTCTTCTCACTTGTGAAGTCCTTTAATATTATTTGGAATTAAGTTATACACAAAAGAGATGTTCAGTGTTGTCATCTCAATACAAACCTGCATACGGCATTTCACTAAATCCAGAGGAACAACAGCAGTGTGTGTCAGACCACAACTTAAGACCCCACCAAAGCCACACAGTGCATAAAACTTCGCGGAGCCATATTCACAACTGTACTCTGTAATAAGACAAGACACACCATGCATTTTAATATAATACTCATGTTACTGGTTATCAACTTACCTCCTGGACAGTTAGGTTTCCACACAGCTTGTTAGTAGATAACAGCCATGCTTCAACAATGTTTTATTTAGTCCAACATGCAAAAACAAACCTGCATCCTGCATTTAACCAGATCTAGAGGAACCAATGCTGTATGTGTTGTGCCACAGCTAATAATTCCTCCAAGTCCACAAAGGATAAAGAATCTGCCAGATCCATAGTCACAGCTATACTGCTCTGTTTGATTGAAAAAAAAAAATCAAGTAAGTATTTCTTCAGAGATGACTAAGGCCATGGAAATGCAAGAGAAACTGCATTTCCTTGTGAAAAAGTACAATCACAACTTAACAGCTCTGGCCACGGTTTACAAGTAAACAAAGATAATTTTCCACCTGGTGTGAACACGAAATCCACTGCCAAAATCAAAACAATCGTTTAAAGATTATGAAGGTTCTTCTCTGTGAGATACTATCCCTCTCTCATTATGCCATATTAATTTTAAAGAAAGTTTTCTACATCATTAATAGTCTTCCAATTAAAACCAAACTTCAGATTATTAATGGCTGATAAGAACACATTTCTGAGGTACAAATCAAACTCAAATCGTGTAAAAGCTTGCAAACCTCTTAGCCCAACCACTAACCAATACTATTCCCACTTATGGATTCCTACAGTGTAAAACCAGATAAGCAAATTTCTCCAGTTAAATACATTTACTACACAAATGACCATAGATTTAACTTCCTAAAGAAGCACGGATTGATCATGTAAAGGATTTTTACCCACAATAAAGACAGAACAGCAAGGCAAACATGACTTTTTAAAATCTTTATACAGTTTACAAGTGCAAGGTAGGTAACATTTTCAGTACTCTTCCTGCTATTTGGTTTTCAAGTTTCTCTGTATATACATTCCACTGGAATTTAAAAGACAAAGGATTAAAATAAAGTTGTGTCTAAACATCAAGAAAACCGAGACGATCAAAAGTAATCCTATCAACTACTATCTCCTTTCTATGGTCTCTCTGGGGCTACAGGTCAGGAGCATTAAAAAAGACTCAGTTATCTCAGGTAGCTTGTGTCAACTAGTATTAGATCCCAGGAACACCCAAGGGAGGGAATAAAGGAACAACTAAGGGAGGGAGTACTTTTAAGGAAATTAAAGCAAAATCAAAGAACAGGTAACACAGAACTACTGCGGCCAGAAGTTAGGAAGAAGGCTTTACCCAATACTTGGTCGGCTGACCGAGCGGGCTCACCGCGGAGAAGAGAAGGAGCTAGTCACGGCCTCTATGTCTCTAGGCTATCGAGGACGTGGAGGTCACGGAGGGAACAGAGCCTAGGCCCTTCCATGTCCTTGAGGAAGGGCCAAGGATCCGACACCCGGCTGACGGCGGAACGGGCTGACATCCTCGGACAAAGCAATTGGGCGCCGTCCTGAAGGACTGACGCGTCCTTCCCTGTCCTCCAGGCCGGGCCAGGCCACGAAAGCCGAGGGGGCCACGAGTATACCTCCCGACCGGACAGGGACAGGGTCTGACCTCACCTTCACAGCCGCGGCTGCCAGGTTGCGGGAGCGGCGGGGTGCGCCTGGGGGCCCGGCGGGGTCGCTGCGGGGCCCCGCGAGGCCATCGTGCACCAACTGCAGCTGAGGCGCGTTGAAGGGGTTCGCCCGCGCCAGGTGCACCACGGACGAGTACATCTTCCTAGGAGAAGAGGAAGCGGTGGTAAGAGGAAAGGCCGAAGTCAGCTGCACGCTGGGAACCCCTACACGGGCCTGGCCTCTTCCCTTCTCCGCGCCCTTGAAGAGGTCACAGCGGCCTCCCAAAAGGACGAAGTCCACCGCGCCTACAGCCAAAGGAGCACCCCACCCGGGCTCCGCTCCCTGCACCCACAGCGGGGGAGGCCAAACCACACTCACTCCCTAAGATGGCGAACACACAACCGGTCTCTCGGAAAGGCTGCAGCTCACAGAGGCCGAACGTCCTCCGGGCCTTTAGATCTGTGCCCTTCGCGCGTCGTCAGCGCGACGCACACAGCGCGTCACTACCGGCAGATAGCACCCATTGGCGGAGAAGAACGCCGAGGCCTTAACGTCATCGCGTTCTCCTAGCAACCCTATCCCCGCCCCACTCGCCCCAGCCCTTCCGGCCCGGCCTTTGCGCAGGAGGATTCATTCTGCGCTTGCGCGCATTCCGGGCAGGGTATTTGAGCTGTGTGGGACCGTGTTTATGACCTTCTTTTTTTGTCCCTTCACCTTCAAACGTCTCTTAGAATACTGGTTGCCGTTCTTTTCATTTAAATGAGTCTCAATATAGTAGTCACTTAAAAAAAAAGTGGATACATGATGATATATTATTTCGGTGTTAGAATGTCACTCCAGTATATTGTGTCACAACTTCTGCCATTATGGTACTTTTTTTTTTTTAGTTGCATCCATTGACATTACACATAGACTTTTTGCATTTTCCATCAGACTTTAGGAGAGTATTTTAAAAGGAAACGTGTAATAAGAATTCTTAAGACAGCTTGCTGCTTCATTCATCACAATAGTTTATATAACATACAACAGACTGGGGCTTCCCAGGTGGCAAGTGATAAATGCTTGCCAATGAAGGAGACATAAGAGACTCAGGTTCTGTCCCTGGGTAGGGATGATCTTAAGACATGCCCTGGAGGAGGGCATGGCAACCCACTCCAGTATTCTTGCCTGGAGAATCCCATGGATAGAGGAGCTTCCTGGGCTGTAGTCCGTAGGATTGCAGAGTCCAACTGGAGTGAAGTGACGTAGCACGCAAGCACGCACATGATAGCATTAAATAAATTATTTTTAACAAGTGGGAGTTCAAGGGTGAGCTAGAGTGAAAGTGACTGGCTGCAGATTTTTAATGTCTAATAAATTTAGAAAATTTTCTTTAGCTTTAGTTAAACAAAGACCTACTTTAATTAAGAAGAATTTAGTAGAGGTCAAACCCCTGTTAGAATTCTGGCTCTTGCATTTCCCTAGCTATTGCTAAACTAACTTTGGGAATTTCCTTCATCTCTGTGCACCTGTCTGTTAAATTGTAGAAGCAGAGCTGGCCTCATGGGCCTGTTACCTGTACAGTTATACATGACCTATGCTTGGTTTAATTTCTATTGTCACCGTTTTGAAATTCTTAATGAACAAGAGACCCTGTGTTTTCATTTTGCACTGGGTCCTGCAGATTATGTAACTGGTCCTGGACAGGAATAATACCTTTCTTGCAGAGTTTGTGAAAACTCAGTGAGATAGTATCTTCTTTTTTTTCCTTCTTCCATTTTTGTTTGATTAAATGGACTTGAAAAATTAAGCTAAGTCATGTATACTAATGGTAGCAATATTGACTAAAATTCCATTCCTATATAAGCATGCAAGATTTTTATAGAAAATTAGCATTACAATATCAGAAAGTTATTCACTATTAGCATCCTAAGAAAAAAACTGGACAAACCTTTCAAAAGCAGATATCAGGGGCTTCATTCTTGTCAATTTCCCATCCTTTGACTAGAGTTCAATAATAATTTTGGTGAGATCAATATTTAGTGTTCACATTTTTATGACTATTATTTATATAAGCGATGGTGAATGGTATAATTATATGTCCAATATTGAATGATTTATTATCCTCCAGAGGTAATAATTGTCACTTTTAACATTTGTTTGGTTTTCTAATCACTCATCACAAGTTCAAAATCTGCAGTATTACTTTGCTAGAGGCTATTATAACAAAGTACCTCAGACTGCATGGCTTAAGCAAAGAAATGTCTGTTCCCATAGTTCTCAGTGAAACAGTTTGTAAAAGTGGAAGTTTTTAGCCAAGGAGTAGAGTTGGGATGAGTGGGGTGTTAGTGGATGAGAATTTACTAAGAGGTTAGGGTAATTCTTGCTAAATTGATGTAACAGGATTCCTGAAGAAGGAAGGCCAAAGTTGTCAGATATCACTTGAGAGATGAGGAATTTGATTAGGTATTGAGAATAATCAGTTACCAAGTTTGGGAGACTCTAGCTAAACTGATTTGCAGAATACTTGCTACACTTGGGCTCCTTATGATTATGCCCAAGTATGGGCTTAGTGGAAAAAGGGCTCAGAGTAGCATAACTGAAGTTTGGTCAAGGAGAGAGTCTTCGTCAGTACCTTCCTGTAGTATACCAAGGCAGTCTGGCATTTTAATTTCATTTCATATAGGCCACCATTGGATTAAAATTTCAGCCAGACTGTTTAGAGACACTCTCAGCAGGTTGAGCTAAAACAGTGCACTGGGACACAGTCTTTACTGTACTCATATCGATTAACTTGGCTTGGTCTACCATTATATTCCTTCCCTTTTATTTTAGTTATTGCTACTTATCAAATTTCCTCAAAATCTAGGGACATAAAACAACAAACACTATCAGCTCATGTTTTCTGAGGGCCAGGAATCTGGATATGGCTTAACCATGTGGCCTGACTCAAAGACTGTCATGGGGTTGTAGGCAAGCTTTTGACTGGGACTGTGGTCTCTGAAGACTTGATCTGCTTCCAAGACCACAAACTTGACTGCTGACAGGACACTTCAGTTCCTCATCACAGGGGCCTCTCCATAGCACTGCTCGTACATGGCTTTCCCAGAGTGACTAATTCAAAAAGGAAAGAGCAACAGGAGCTCCAGTGTCCTTTATATCTAATCTCAGAAGCGACACAGCATCACCTCTGTATTTTATTGGCCACGCAGATGAAAATGATGTGGGAAGAGAGGTGGGGATCATTGGTTAACTACTTAGTTAACCTCTAGTAGTTAACTAGAAGTTAACTACTACACATCCAAACAAACATGCTTAGCCTCCATGCCCAGGCATGCTGCCCAGGTTTCTGTTAACGTAAATCTTGTACTCTTTTTGTCTTACCTTCTAGGATCTCCTGCATCAAGGTCTAGAAACAGTGGGAGGTATTGCCAGTTGCTTTTGAGAAAGCCTAACACACTCTACAAGGCAACTACCTCAGGGAAGTCTATTACAATTTTTTTCAGGTAAGAAGCAACTAGGCTGCACAGGTCAGGGAAGAAGGGTTATTTCTACTAGCAAAGGAGGCTCAACAGGATTTAGAGATTCATGATCCCAGTGTCATCTGAATCTTCTTATGTGTTCCCATTCACACTACTAAAAACAAAACAAAACCAAAAAAATACCTTATTTTAACATGAGGCTTGCAAGATTGGAAATTCAGTTGCATTGTAATTCAGGATTAGATTTTGGGTTTGGTTTGGTTTTTTTAGAGATTATGGGCTTCCCCTTGTGGCTCAGCTGGTAAGGAATCCGCCTGCAATGCGGAAGACCTGGGTTCAACCCCAGGGTTGGAAAGATCCCCTGGAAAAGGGAATGGATACCCACTCCAGTATTCTGGCCTGGAGAATTTCATAGACTCTATAGTCCATGGGTTTGAAAAGAGTTGGACACAACTGAGCGACTTTCACTTTCACACTTAGAAGTGCATATAGGAAGGCAGTCATATATGTTTTCTGGTCCTTTTTCTCATCTTAAACTGAGTTTAAAACCCTAAGTTCATCGTTTCCTTTCCCCTAGTTATCCAACATAGTTAGGAAAAGAAACAACCCCACTGTAGTCCTTATTTTCACTTAATATTCTCTGGAGTCATCTACTTGGTCACCTAAAGCTTTGCCTTATTTAGCCAATGGCTAATGATGTCCACAGGTCATAATTTAAGAATTTTTTGTTTTTGCTAATGGATGCCATGAACAACAATGTCACAATTATGACAACTGGTTACCAATGCCTTTAAATTCAATAAGACCAGATAACTCAGAACAAATTCAGAGAAACCCATTCTTTTCTTTTTTTGGCTGTGCTATGGGGCTTGTGAGATCTCAGTTCAGAAACTGAACCCAGGACCAGGGCAGTGAAAGTAATGAGTCCTAACCACTGGACCACCAGGGAATTCCCAAGAAACCCATTTAAGGTTTGATTCTCCTGGAATTGCTTCCAATCCTACTGTCTATATCAGAGTTTGATCAGAGAAGCATAGGCACTATGAGTCATATGGAATACAAGATTTATTTGGGGGATTAGACCTTATGAAATTATGGGAGCTGGAGAAGAATTTGCCTCTATATCTGAGGTTGGATCTGAAATTACTGTAAATTGGTAGGCCTTACAGCCAGACAGGAAAGCTGGACATAAAGCGGGAGTGAGCAGGGACAAACTAGAACCCACAGAGTCAAACGAGACCATAAGTCTGTCTTATCACCGACAATGCGGGTTCCTACAGGAGCCGTGGTGTGGGTGTTCATGGGAGCCACAGTGCTGCTGTGCATCTGGCCCAGGACTCAGGAGAAACCAAGGGAGGTCCAGGAGTTCTGTGACGGAGCTCCATACCCGGCTTCTGCCCCAGTCTAAGGTGAGCCAGCTAATCGGCAGCAGTGAGCACACGCGGCCACAGCACCTCCTGCACTGACCTTCAGAGTGCGATGACTGCTGCTTCCCTTCTGCCTTTGGAATCTTGCACAAATTTCCCTTGTGACCAGTCCTAACTCAGGCTCATTTTAGGAGAGAAACAGTTCAACTTTGAGATACTAGAGAGAGAGAAAGTTCAAGGAGAACTTTGCCACATTTGAGAAATTTAGATTTAAAAGTCAAGTTTGCTTTATAGATTTGATGATCTTCTCTGTCATGGGGAATCACCAGAAAGGCCTTAAATAATTCCTAGCACAGTCATGTAATAAAAAGATATAAAAAATTATGCAAGGAAGACAAAAGTCTATTTTCATATCCACTCTGAGGAAAAATGGATGACATCCACTTGTTTATTTTTTTTTTTAATTAGAAATCTTGTTTTTTGGTAGGTTTTACTTTTTCATATTTTGGTGTGACTTCATAAACAGAGTAGAGAGAAGTTTGTCTCTACGTATCTGAAATAAGTTAAAGTAGGCTTTACTTTTGAGGCTGTAATTTCCATTCTGGAAAGTTTTAAAATCCCTTCTTTGAAACAGTATCCTTGGTTGAGCCTAAATTACCATGGCTGTAAAACTAGCTGTGAGCTCTACCATAGTGCACCCCAAGAAAGCAGACCCAGCTCTGAAGACTAGGTTTAGACCCTTAAAAAATTTTTTTTTAATTTATTTTATTTTTTTGGCTATGCTGGGTCTTTGTTGCTGCAAAGGCTTTTCTCTAGTTGTGGAGAGCAGGGGCTACTCTCTAGCTGTGATGCACAGGCTTCTCATTGTGGTGGCTTCTCTTGTTAACAAAGCATGGGCTTTAGGGTATGCACGTTTCCGTAGCTGCAACACGTGGACTCAGTAGTTGTGGCTCTACAGCTCTGGAGCACAGGCTCAATAGTTGTGGTGCATGGGCTTAGTTGCTCAGTGGCATGTGGGAAATCTTCCAGGATTAGGGATCCAATCTGTGTTTCCTGCACTGGCAGGTGGATTCTTTATTACTGAGCCACTAGGAAAGCGCCCCCCACCGTCAGGCTTAGACTCTTGAAGTCACCCATGTTTGTGTGTGGAGCTGAACACAGTGAAAGTTATAGCTGTATATTCAGAGATGTTTTATTTTATAGGAATAATAGGCAGGTGAATCCTTTTACCCAGTCCTTATTACTTGATATCTTGAAATTTCCTTTTTTTCTGCAATTAAAAGCATAAAATATGCTTTGGTCCAGAGAGGAAGGCATACCCAGATAAGGCAGAACCTAAAACAGTCCACATGGAAGGTGCACACCCATGTGGCAGTCTAGTCACTCAATGGCTACAGTTCACCACCTGGACAGATTTTATGAGGCTTGGTTCTCACAAATTCAGTTCAGTTCAGTTCAGTCATTCAGTCATGTCTGACTCTTTGCGACCCCACGAACTGCAGCACGCCAGGCTTCCCTGTCCATCACCAACTCCCAGAACTTGCTCAAACTCATACCCATTGAGTCAGTGATGCCATCCTACCATCTCATAACCTGTTGTTCCCTTTTCCTCCGGCCTTCAATCTTGCCCAGCATCAAGGTCTTTTCTAAGTTGTCAGTTCTTTGCATCAGGTTGCCAAAGTATTGGAATTTCAGCTTCAGCATTAGTCCTTCCAATGAATATTCAAGACTGATTTCCTTTAGGATGGACTGGTTGGACCTCCTTACTGTCCAAGGGAGTCTCAAGAGTCTTCTCTAACACCACAGTTCAAAAGCATCAATTCTTCGGCACTCAGCTTTCTTTATAGTCCAACTCTCACATCCATACATGACTACTGGAAATACCATTGATTTGACTAGGCAGACCTTTGTTGACAAAGTAATGTGTCTGCTTTTTAATATGCTATCTAGGTTTGTCATCACATATTAGAGTTTCCCAAATCTGGTTTCTCATCAAACCACCTGGGGAACTTTTAAAACACACATGTTCTCACATCTCAAAAGATTTTACTTTAATAAGCCTGATGAAGAGTCCTGCTGCTGCTGCTGCTAAGTCACTTCAGTCGTGTCCAACTCTGTGTGACCCCATAGACAGCAGCCCACCAGGGTCCTCTGTCTCTGGGATTCTCCAGGCAAGAACACTGGAGTGGGTTGCCATTTCCTTCTCCAATGCATGAAAGTGAAAGGTGAAAGTGAAGTTGCTCAGTCATGTCTGACTCTTCGTGACCCCATGGACTGCAGCCTACCAGGCTTCTCAGTCCATGGGATTTTCCAGGCAAGAGTACTGGAGTGGGTGCCATTGACTTCTCCAGATGAAGAGTCCTAAAAACTGCCACTTTTAATAAGATTCCAAGGTTGTTCTTAAAATAGCCAGGTGTAGGGACTGCTGATCTAAGAAATTCAAAGATAGGCTAGAGCCTTTGAAATGGGCCTGCCCCAGCGGTGACAGCATCTTGAATTATCTAGTTTGCCATGGTTGTAAAGTGCTCAGTTACTGGAAAGGAATCTCTGCTGAGCTGGTCTGCTTCGGACTGACTGTTGACTTTGATCTTCCACATGGAAGAGCAAGGTGCAAGGCTGCAGTGCACACCATCAGTGCCCCATACAAACTCAGGCATCTTAAGTAAGAGAAGTATAAAAAGAGACAGGAGAATATCAGCTGCTTAAATATAGACACAGCCACATGCTTGGTAACATACAGGAAATTTTAGAGAGAAATTTATATATCTGAAGAATAGCAAATGTGAAAAATAATGAATATAAAATGAAGGGACTGTGCACTTCCTTGGAGGCCTACTGGTTGGGATTCCAGGGTTCCACTGCAATGGCCCAGGTTCAGTCTAGGGTTGAGGAACTGAGATCCTGCAAGCCAAAGAAAAAAGAAGGAACTAAGCCTTACTAAAAGGAATAGAAATAGTTTTGTTTATCCTTAGATGGTACAGACTATATCTAACACTTAAATTTAGATGTAGTTTTATCACAGTTCAAGTCTCACGCCACTTGGGATGTTTTTCCTGTAGCGACTAAGAGGCCTACTCACAAAAAAGATAAAATACGTGCTCAGTTGCTCAGTCATGTCTGACTCTTTGTGACCCCATGGACTGTAGCCCGCCAGGCTCCTCTGTCCATGGGATTCTCCAGGCAAGAATACTGGAGTGGGTTGCCATGCCCTCCTCCAGGAGATCTTCCTGACCCAGAGATAGAACCCACATCTTCTGCAGCTCCTGCATTGGCAGGCAGATTACTTTACCACTGAGCCACTTGGGAAGCCCAAATGATAAAGAAAAGCCATCAAAGTCAGGATATGACCAGTGATTAATACTACTGTCCAATCTATAGGTCCTACCTAAATTTTCCAATACTGTCATTTATAGCAAATAAAAATAAAAAATAAAAAATAACCAAGAATACCTTTTATTCTAGTCCACTATCCAGTCTAGGTGCATGCTGAATTTAATTTTCGTGTCACTTTAAGTTTCTTCAAATTGGAACAGTTCTAACTTTGTCATTCATGCCCTTGGCATTTTAAGAGTACAAGACAGTTATTTTGAAAAATGTTGTTCAAACTGGGCCTCTCTGATATTTTCTCAGGACTGGATTTAGAGTATACCTTTAGGGCAGGAGTATCATAGGAATGATTCCTTCTTCTTTTCAGAGCGTCATATCAGAAGGCACATTATGTTGATTTGTTGTATTCCTGGTGAGTGAAACTTTGACCACTTGATCAAGTTGGCATTTGCCCGGTTTCTTTACTGTAAGGTTACTAGTTTTGTCTGTAATTAATATGTAGTTTGTGGGGAGATACTTTGAGACTGGGCTTCCCTGGTATCTCGGTGGTATAGAATCCACCTGCTAATACAGGAGACCCAGGTTTGATCCCTGGGTTGGGAAGATCCCCTGGAGGAGGTCATGGCTATTTACACTAGTATTCTTGCCTGGAGAATCCCATGGACAGAGGAGCTTGGTGGGCTATAGTCCATAGCGTCACACAGAGTTGGACACAACTGATGCTGAAGCTGAAACTCCAATATTTTGACCACCTCATGTGAAGAGTTGACTCGTTGGAAGAGACTCTGATGCTGAGAGGGATTGGGGGCAGGAGGAGAAGGGGACGACAGAGGATGAGATGGCTGGATGGCATCACTGACTCGATGGACATGAGTTTGAGTGAACTCAGGAGATGGTGATGGACAGAGAGGCCTGGCGTGCTGCGATTCATGGGGTCGCGAAGCGTTGGACACGACTGAGCGACTGAACTGAACTGAACTGAAGCAACTTGGCACAGTACAGCATTTGAGACTACTTAAGTATTCTGTTCTACAACAAACTTTCACCTACAATTTTCACATTTGTCAGTGATTGTTGCTTGAATCAATTACTATTGTGATAATTGCCAAATAGTGATTTTCTATCAGTCCTACATTTATTCTACTACTATGAAGTGCTTTCCTTTTCCCTTTTATTTAGTTATTTATTTGTATCAGTATGGACTAATGGATTCCCATTTTATTCAACAAATTATAATCCAATACCAACATTATTTCTTTTAATGCTTCTCTTGTCCCAGATTTGACCAGTGGGAACCCCTTTAAGCTGACCTTACATTTTTTTCTACAAGTCTCCATCATTTTTTGAGGACTTTGTTACATTCTGGTGCAGCAAGAGGTTCCAGGATCACCTTATAGTTTTTCTACACCAGCCCTGGAATCAGCCATTTCTCCTAAGAGCTTTAGTTCTGTTTACAAGAGAATAACAGAAACAAAAATCTGGGAGCAAAATATGGTTCATGTTCTGAGGTGTTTTCTCAGTGTATATACATACATACATACACATTTCGGTCTATCAATCCATCTATCATTGATTGTATCTTCTATTTCTAAAATTTTAAATAATTTATTTTTTACTGTGCTTGGTCTTCATTGCTGTGCACGAGCTACTCTCCAGTTGCCTTGCTCAGCTTCTTCTTGTGGCTTATCTTGTGCAGCCTGTGTTCTAGGTCATCTGTCTCTGTAGTTGTAGCGTGTGGGCTCTAGAGCTCGGCTCAGTTGCTCCAAGGCATGTGGAATCTTCCTGGACCAAGGATTGAACTGTGTCCCCGCACTGGCAAGGGGATTCTGAACCGCTGGACCACCAGGGAACTCTGATTATATCTTCTTCCTTTTTAACTGCTATTCTTTGCTTCAACAACTCATCTGGTTTATATATATAAAGTTATTTTTTAATGTATTTTTGGCTGTCCTGGATCTTTGTTGCTGCTTGGGCTTTTCTCTAGCTGTGGTGAGCAGGGGTTACTCTCTAGCTGCAGTATGCAGGCTTCTCATTGCAGTGGCTTCTCTTGTTGTGGACCAGGGGCTTTAGGGATGGCGGCTTCAGTAGTTGTGGCTCCTGGGCTCTAGAGCACAGGCTCAGTAGCTGTGGTGCACAGGCTTAGTTGCTCCATGGCATGTGGGATCTTCCCGGATCAGGGATCGAACCCATGTCTCCTGAGTTGGCAGGCAGACTCTTTACCACTGAGCCACCAGGGAAGCCCCTGCTTATATGTTCTTTTAAAAACCACGAGTACACATGAATACTTCCAATTCCAAATCAGAATTCCCCAGAATTCATTCTAGCCTTTTTTTTTCTTTCCACACTTACAGTACCCTTATTTGGTTTTCATTACCTTCGATATATTGTCTCTTGGTTGCTTATCCCTTTCTTTTGGAACCAGTTTCTCAGTCCTGCCCTCTGTCTCCCTGGCATAAACCTTACAGGTCCACTGGTGCTGGTTACCTGAAATGAAGAAGAGAAACCAATAAATTAAAGACAACAACCAGTGTTTTTTAAGGAAAAGAAAAATAGAGGGAGAAGAGGAAGAGGAATGGAAAACAGCTTTGGCTATCATTATGAACAAATTAACTCCAAATTTGTATCAGTATAATTCAGTAAGAGTTTACTTCTTGCTTCTGTAATGCTTAATGCTGATTGAATGGTTCTCCAGGAAGTTCTCTTCCAAGTGGTGACTCATGGATCAAAGGTGCTTTAAACTTATGGCTATGCAGTTTCAACACGTGACGACTGCTGGTTTGGCCAAAGGACAGAGTTCCAACAAGGAAAAGGCACACCCTCTCTCAGCTGCCTCAGAATGAAAGGAAAACATCACTTCTGCTCATGTTCCTTGATGGAGAAATAATCTTATGACATCACCCAGATGTACAGGATTGAGAAAGGTAACAGCATATGGATATTCAAGGACTCATTGGGCATCCCTGGTGGCTCAGATGGTAAAGAATCTGCCTGCAATGTGGGAAACCCAGGTTCAATCCCTGGGTCAGGAAGATCCTCTGGAGAAGGGAGCAGCAACCCACTCCAGTATTCTTGCCTGGAGAATTCCATGGACAGAGAGCCTGGCAGGCTACAGTCCATAGGATCTCAAAGAGTTGGACATGACTGAACAACTAACACATCCAATGTAGACACATTTGCACAGATTCTATTTATATCTAGATAACAATGTAGCTTCCTGATGAATATTCTTGGAGAATAACAATGAGAAAAAAATGAATAAACTTATTATACATAGCCCTTGGATATACACTATTAAATATAGCAGTCATCTATAAAAATGATTTCAGTTTTGGATTAGTTTACTTATATACTTTATTAACTTTTTAAAACAAAATTCATATTTTATTTAGGTTGAAGTAAGAAAGACAATGCCAAAGAATGCTCAAACTACTGCACAATTGCACTCATCTCACACGCTAGCAAAGTAATGCTCAAAATTCAACAAGCCAGGCTTCAGCAATACGTAAACCATGAACTTCCAGATGTTCAAGCTGGTTTTAGAAAAGGCAGAGGAACCAGAGATCAAATTGCCAACATCTGCTGGATCATCAAAAAAGCAAGAGAGTTCCAGAAAAACATCTATTTCTGCTTTATTGACTATGCCAAAGCCTTTGACTGTGTGGATCACAATCAACTGTGGAAAATTCTGAAAGAGATGGGAATACCAGACCACCTGACCTGCCTCTTGAGATATGCAGGTCAGGAAGCAAGAGTTAGAACTGGACATGGAACAACAGACTGGTTCCAAATATCAGAAAAACATCTATTTCTGCTTTATTGACTATGCCAAAGCCTTTGACTGTATGGATCACAATAAACTATGGAAAATTCTTCAAGAGATGGGAATAGCAGACCACCTTACCTGCCTCTTGAGAAACCTGTATGCAGCTTAGGAAGCAACAGTTAGAACTGGACATGGACCAACAGAATGGTTCCAAATAGGAAAAGGAGTACGTCAAGGCTGTATATTGTCACCCTGCTTATTTAACTTATATGCAGAGTACATCATGAGAAACGCTGGACTGGAGGAAGCACAAGCTGGAATCGAGATTGCCAGGAGAAATATCAATAATCTCAGATATGCAGAAGACACCACCCTTATGGCAGAAAGTGAAGAGGAACTAAAAAGCCTCTTGATGAAAGTAAAAGAGGAGAGTGAAAAAGTTGGCTTCAAGCTCAACATTCAGAAAACTAAGATCATGGCACCTGGTCCCATCATTTCATGGGAAATAGATGGGGAAACAGTGGATACAGTGTCAGACTTTATTTTTTAGGGCTCCAAAATCACTGCAGATGGTGATTGCATCCATAAAATTAAAAGATGCTTACTCCTTGGAAGGAAAGTTATGACCAACCTAGATCGCATATTAAAAAGCAGAGACATTACATTACAACAAAGATCTGTCTAGTCAAGACTATGGTTTTTCTAGTGGTCATGTATAGATATGAGAGTTGGACTGTAAAGAAAGCTGAGCACTGAAGAATTGATGCTTTTGAACTGTGGTGTTGGAGAAGACTCTAGAGAGTCCCTTGGACTGCAAGGAGATCCAACCAGTCCATTCTAAAGGAGATCAGTCCTAGGTTTCCTTGGAAGGACTGATGCTGAAGCTGAAACTCCAATACTTTGGCCGCCTCATGCAAAGAGTTGACTCACTAGAAAAGACTCTGATTCTGGGAAGGATTGGGGGCAGGAGGAGAAGGGGATGACAGAGGATGAGATGGCTGGATGGCATCCCCGACTCGATGGACATGAGTTTGAGTGAAGCTTGGGAGATGGTGATGGACGGGGAGGCCTAGCATGCTGCAATTCATGGGGTCGCAAAGAGTCGGACACGACTGAGTGACTGAACTGATCATTATCTTATCTTTAAAAATGGAAATGATACTCAAGAGGTTTAACTTAATTGGTCATGCAGAATGTATTAGGTGTTGGCACATAAGAGGAACTGGTTGTTCATGTGAGTCACTCTCTCCCCTCCTTTTCCTGCATTTACTGTTGAAATTGGTGAGGCTAATGAAACTCAGGTACCAGGAATAAGAAGAGGGTTTAGCAGTTTAACCTCTAACAAGTATCATCTGGAGAGCTAACAAACTGTCCACTTAAACAAAAATATACAACATGTGAGTTGTGAGTTAGAGCTTTATTCAGGATCTTACTGAGGTCTTCCCTGGTGGCTCAGAGGTTAAAGCGTCTGGAATGAGGGAGACCCAGGTTCAATCCCTGGATCAGGAAGATGCCCTGGAGAAGGAAATGCCAACCCACTCTAGTACTCTTGCCTGGAGAATCCCATGGAGGGAGGAGCCTGGTAGGCTACAGTCCATGGGGTTGCAAAGAGTCTGACATGACTGGGTGACTTCACTCACTTTCACTTACTGAGGCTATTGTCTAGTCTGGAAAATAGCCTCACAGTAGCTCTGGGAAACTGCCAAGTTGTGTCTGACTGTTTGCAACCCCATGGACTGCAGCACACCAGGGTTCCCTGTCCCTCAGTATCTTCCAGAGTTTGCCCAAGTTCACATCCATTGAAATAGTGGATCCAACCATCCAACCATCTCATCCTCTGCTGCTCCCTTCTCATCCTGCCCGCAATCTTTCCCAGCACCAGAGTCTTTTCCAACGAGTCAGCTCTTCACATCAGATGGCTAAAGTATTGGAGCTTCAGCTTCATCATCAGTCCTTCCAATGCATATTCAGGGTTCATTTTGGTTAAGATTGACTGGTTTAATCTCCTTGCTGTCCTTGGGACTCTCAAGAGTCTTACCCAACACCACAGTTCAAAAGTATCAATTCCCTGGTGCTCTGCCTTCTTTATGTTCCAGCTCTCACATCCATACATGTGAGGCTGGATGCATACATACAAGCCAGTGGAAAAACCATAGCCTTGACTATACAGACCTTTGTCTTCAAAATGATGTCTTTGCTTTTTAATGACTGTCTAGGTTTGTCATAGCTTTCCTTCCAAGAAGCAATTGGCTTCTAATATTATGGCTGCAGTCACCATCTGCAGAGATTTTAGAGCCCAAGAAGAGGAAATCTGTCACTGCTTCCATCTTTTCCTCATCTGTTTGCCATAAAAGTGATGGGACTGGATGCCAAGATCTTAGTTTTTTATATATATATATATATATATATATATATATACACACACACACACACACAAACACACACACAAAAGCAGACTTATTTATATATATACAGGCAGATTTTGATATAATTGAAGCTGAATTTCTAGCAATTGAGGTCCAGGAATTAGCTATTTTTTATGAGCTCTTCAGGGGATTCTTTGGTGCAGCCAGGATTGAGAAGTAGACAATACTAAGCCCTTGAATTTTCTTCAGTGATGGAATCTGAGAGTCTAAAGAGGCTCCTTCTGCTGCCAAAATCTGGCTCTTTGTGCGCCGATGACAAACAGAAATACAGAGACAGCTATGGAGGAGAAAGAAAGGGTAGCTTTACTCCTTTGCCAGGCAAGGAGGGATTGCATCAGGCTAGCACCTCAACTGTGCCCTCCTCCCTGGGAAATAGGGAGAGGTGTTATAGTTTGATGTTTTCATCAGCAGTAGATGATAAGGATCAGGGCAGTGATGGTTTTACATTTTTCTTTCTTCTGCAAAGTTCTAACACAGCCATAACACTGGGTTTGGTCATCCCTGAGGTTATTGGCCTGTGACTTTCTTTCTGAAGAATGCTGCAAGGGAGTGTTACTAGGGTGTGTGGGGGAAGAATGCAGGTGCAGGATGCCTAGGGTCAGAGAGTGATTAAGAAATTAACTTTGTGAAGGACAAGTCTAGTTATGTGCACCAAAGATTAGAAACAGTCAAAGTAAAATTAGGATTGCTTAATTCCTACAGGCCTATTCTGGCGGTTTCTATACTCATTCCTTTGTTTTCCTTGCGTAGCACAGGAGGCCAGGGGTCAATCCCTGGGTCAGGAAGATCCCCTGGAGAAGGAAATGGCAACCCATGCCAATATTCTTGCCTGGGAGAATTCCATGGACAGAGAATTCCATGGAAGAGGAGCCTGATGGGCTCCAGTCCATGGGGTTGCAAAGAGTCAGACTAGACTGAGCAACTAACATTTTCACTTTCACTTAGCAGAAAAATCCAGTTT
This sequence comes from Aepyceros melampus, assembly GCA_006408695.1. NCBI lineage: Eukaryota > Metazoa > Chordata > Mammalia > Artiodactyla > Bovidae > Aepyceros > Aepyceros melampus. The sequence goes on along the minus strand of SJXQ01001370.1, from coordinate 115,097 downwards.
TCATTTCTGTTGTAACATTCTATTTCTGTTCTCTTCTCCTGCCACCATCTGTTGGTGACTTTTATAAACTTTTTACTTTTATGGCGGTCAGAAGCCCTCCTTCTGACTGGCATTCCTAACGGGATGTGGCAATCTGAATAACATCCCCCTCCCCGCAGCCCCAAAGATGGGCAAGTTCTAATCTCTGGAAATTAGAATGTGCTGCCTTACATGTACTGGGGACGAAAGAGGATGAGATGGTTGGATGGCATCACTGACTTATTCGACATGAGTTTGAGTAAGCTCCAGGAGTTGGTAATGGCTAGGGGAGCCTGGTGTGCTGCAGTCCATGGGGTGGCAAAGAGTCAGACATGACTGAGCGACTGAACAACAACAACAACATATACTGGGAAGGCAACACTGGGCCTCTATGCATTTTAGATTTTCAACTGGTATTTTTAACAAAAAGATTAACAGAAGGAAAAACTAACAGTCTTTGTTGTTTTTGTTCAAACACGTGCAGCACACATCACGCAGGAGAAACCTCAATGAAAAATAACTCAAAGTGGCAGGTTAGAATTCTGACTTACAGAGCATCTTCAACGAAAAACAATAAATTTGTAGAGAAATGATAAGACAAAAGAAAGCAATTTTGGTTTTCAAGGGTGGTGAACTGTGGAAATATAAACATATGGGAGGAAACTAAGATTTGTTTAAGTTTGGCTAAGATTTGTTTGCAGATTCCACTTGCCACCTCTGCGCTGATAAGGATCTGTTTCTAGTGAAAGAATGTATATCCTGCCTCTAGGCAGACAGGAGGGAAAAGAAAAATCTGTTCCTCCATTTGCTGCTTCTTAATTTCCTTCAGCTCAAAAATATTTTTATGTCAAATAGGCATACTTTGGGATGGTGTATTTTAGTTTCTTTTAGTTCCCAATTTGTAGCTTTATTTCTAGAAAGTGTCACATGACCAACCTAGATAGGTTATTAAAAGGCAGAGACATTACTTTGCCAACAAAGGTAAGTCTAGTCAAAGCTATGGTTTTTCCAGTAGTCAAGTAGGATGTGAGAGTTAGACCACAAAGAAGGCTGAGCACTGAAGAATTGATGTTTTTGAAGTGTGGTGTTGGAGAAGACTCTTGAGAATCCCTTGGATGGCAAGAAGATAAAACCAGTCAATCCTAAAGGAAATCAGTCCTGAATATTCATTGGAAGGACTGATGCTAAAGTCAAAACTCCAATATTTTGGCCACCTGATGCGCAGAACTGACTCATTGGAAAAAACCCTGATGCTGGGAAAGATTGAAGGCAGGAGGAGAAGGGGATGACAGAGGATGAGATGGTTGGATGGCATCACCAACTCAATGGACACGAGTTTGTGGCTCAGATGGTAAAGCGTCTGCCTACAGTACAGGAGATGGAGTTCAGTCCCTGGGTTGGGAAGATCTCCTGGAGAAGGAAATAGCAACCCACTCCAGTATTCTTGCCTGGAAAATCCCATGGATGGAAGAGCCTGGTAGGCTACCGTTCATGGGGTCGCAACGTGTCTGGACACAACTGAGCGACTTCACTTTTCACTTTCTTTCTTTCACTTGAGCAGCTCCTGGAGTAGGTGTGGACAGGGAAACCTGGCATGCTGTAGTCATGGGGTCGCAAAGAGTCAGATACAACTGAGTGACTGAACTGAACTGAACATAAAAGCTGAATTGGGTTAGAAGTTGTGAGATAAGAGATCAGCACAGGGGGAGAAAAATATAGACAGGAACAAGCAGAATAGGGTGAATTTAAGAACATTTAAGAACATTGTGTTCTGTTTGATTGAGTCATTCTGTTAATTTGGTAATAGGTCAGTTTGGTTCAACAGTTGTGTCTCATTTCAGGAGGTGATGTTTGCATGGGTTTCCACTATATGATCTGAGCAATCAGGGATTTAGTAAGAGGCATTTCTATAGAAAGAAAAGGAAAATGACGTTTAATGGTTGGAGTAGACTATAAAACTGATTTTTGAGTCCAGATGACAGCCAACTGAGCAGATTTCAAGATATTGAGCTCAAAGTATGTTTTGCAGTTTGAATGTCTCTGAGCTGCCATCAGGTATGTTCCAGTGGACCTTCTGAGTGACCTACACAACAAGAGGCATGAAGGTTGTTCATACATGAGCTGTTGTGGGTGATATTTCTGTTTATATCAGGTTGTCTAGTTTCAGTGGTTTTAGGAAAAGGGCAGTTTTATTTCTTAGTGATTACAAGTCAGAAGGGTGGGAGAAAAACTGGAAATGTTAGCTCTGCTGTGATCAGATATTGTCAGAATCTAAAGGAATTTAAGGAATTTGGGGTCCACTTTGATTCACAGGTAAATAACAAAACCTCAGTGATAGTGAACAGGACTAGGATCTAATATCCATAAAGATGTGTCATAGTTTTCCACTGAAACATCATTTTTTGAAAAAAATCTCTACAATCACCTCCATTTTTACCAAAGAGAGTCATAATAAGACAAATTGCTTTGCTAAATAAGTCTAATTTCATTAAATGTGGTCTGATTATTAACATAAATGAAGCAAGAATATACACTGATCATGTAAACTCTTTTAAGTCTGTTTTGTTAGAATTTTTGATAAAGAATATAAGATTATTCTGGAAGCCAAGTCAAGGACTCACTTGCAGTGCCTGTAGATTTAGGTGAATTCCTCTCTTCTTGAGATGTAAGATGTCATAAGTTGTTGGATCTACTAGGAAATGACTACTCATTCTCATTGGTTAGGCTGGGAACCCTATAAACAAGATACTAGATAGTTTTTTGAAAGGAGGCTTTAAAGACTCCATAGAGTCAATCTTAGTTTTTTAAAAAACTGTCTGGTCATGTCTTAGTCTATTTACATTATTCTCAAATATAACATTCCAGTTAAAGTCCTGGTAATATAACCAGTATTGGCCACTGTGTCCTGTAATAAGGAAAACAGATTGTCCCTCAGTCTATGCAAATAACTATATTGCATAACTATATGCAAATAGTTTTATTTTCTGATAGTGAAAATAGGAACACTCAGTAAGAGTTTCTAAATTCTTGAGGAATCAGGTAGAGAGAAAACTCTGTTTACAAAGAATAATTACCAGTATAATTTAATTTGCTTTAAATTATTAATAAGTGGATAAGAAAGAGAAAAGTTAGCTCTCCAGCTAAAGTTGTATTCCTACCTCAACACCTCATTTCTCAGATTCATTGACCTAGCATGTGGTCAGTAGAGCGAGCTTGGACTCGATAACAAATTTGGCTTTGCCAGCCAGGAGTCCTGCTGCTTGTGGCTAGCTGGCCCTGGTCAGGGAGTACTGTTGTAAGACCCTAAGCATCTCCCAGGACTATTTGTCCTGAGGATCCTTCCTTCAAGATACCCTGAAGCGGCACTGGTTGCACAGTGCTTGGCAGTTGCTATAAGGAACTGACAAAACAACGAGTCAGTTTCATTGGTAGGTTCCTATGCGTATGTGCTCAGTCATGTCTGACTTGTAGCGACCCCTTGGACTGTAGCCCACCAGGCACCTCTGTCCATGATGATTCTCCAGGCAAGAATACTGGGTGGTTTGCCATTCCCTCCTCCAGGGGATCTTCCTGACCCAGGGATGGAACCCACTTCTCTTGTTTCCTGCATTGCAAGTGGATTCTTTACCACTGAGTTACCAGGGAAGCCCCTTGTTTGTAGGATAAGTCTACCCACTTTGATAGCCAGTTCAGCAGGTTTATTTGTAGTTTTGTGTATCCTTTTGTGTTGTGAGTTGATGAACCCAATTTTGTAGGCTAAGTTACTCCAGTGTGCACATCAAAAACATATTTCCCCCTCAGTCTGTCTGGGCTTTTCCTTTACAGGATAAGCCAATTTATTTGGGCACCCTGTTGGAGGTGGGGAGATTTTGTTGGATTCTATCTGAGTGAGAACTGGTTCATTGGGGAGCTAGTATCGTGTGGTGAGCTACCTGGTTGGAATTAGTTCATTTTTTTTTTTTCTTTATAGGGTAAATTTATTTACCTGAGTTGGGAACTGGTTCATCTGTGCATTGATGCAATCTGTTTGTGCCATTTTTGTTGAGATTTGCCTATGTCTTTTGTGTTTTCATGTTACCAAACTTATAAAATGGGAAATATTTCATCTATCCCAAAGAATAGCTCTTTGGGGAGCATATTAAATATGTTAAGATCAGAAGGCCCCTGAGTGACTCACAAGTATACAATCTCATAGTTAGCAGTGCTTTGCCAAGGAGAGGAACACTGGTAATGAACAGGCCTGGGGTCTCCCTTGGACTTGAGACATCCAATTATAATTTTCCCTACAGGATCCCCAGGTAACTTTGGCAGTGGGAGCTTCAGCTCCAGTTTGGGAGCTCTCCCAGTGAAGTAAAACTACAACATTTTAGAGAAATGTCCAAGGCTTAGTGGAACTTGGAGTCACATTTGGGGCATTCTTGCCATTTGGTTTTTGGGTTTCTGGGCATCTTTATGCTATTTGCTTTTTTTTTTTTTGTCATTTCCTGTTAGTGTGGTTTGGAAATACACAGACCTCTGGCACTAACTGCTCAAGGTAAAATGAAAAGTATGAAAAGTACTTCCTGTAAGGCTGGGTTTCTTAGCAGAAGGCCTTCTTCTCCCCTAGGCTATGGTAGGAGGGGGTGAAGCTTTACAAGAGGAGTGGATGGGTGTGTCAGTCTTTTGGTTTCATTGAGGTGGCCACTGATGCTGAAGCTCCAATACTTTGGCCACCTGATGCACAGAACTGACTCATTGGAAAAGACCCTGATGCTGGGAAAGACTGACGGCAGAAGGAGAAGGGGATGACAGAAGATGAGATGGTTGGATGGCATCAATAACTCAATGGACATGAGTTTGAGCAAACTCTGGGAGTTGGTGATGGATAGGGAAGCCTGGCATGCTGCAGTCCATGGGTTGCAAAGAGTCAGACACCACTGAGTGACTGAACTGAAGACAAATAGAAATACTAAATGCTTTTGGTTCTGCAAATATTTAGCTGTCTAGTTGAATGAGCTTGATTTGTTCCATCTGTGAAAAACCCAATTTTAATCCAACTTCTTTTGTAAACTTATAAGTTTTACCCTGCTATACCTGACTCAGGATTAAAGTCTTGAAATAAGAACTGAGACTCACTGTTTGTCTGTACATGTCTTTATCTTTGTATAACATTGCCGTGGTTGATCTGTAAAAGAGCCCTATTTAATTGGCTTAAACAAAAGTTAGCACTTACAAACCCAACAATTCTAAATATAAGAGAAATTAAGCAAAGTAAATTTCAGGTTCACATGAATGGGAAATATTCAATAATACTAGGCTTCCCAGGTGGTGCTAGTGATAACCCGCCTGCCAATGCAGGAGATGTAAGAGACATGGGTTCGATCCCTGGGTTGGGAAGATCCTCTGGAGAAGGAAATGGCAGCCCACTCTAGTATTCTTGCCTAGAGAATCCCATGGACAGAGGATCCTGGCAGGCTATAGTCCATGGGGTCATACAGAGTCAGACATGACTAAAACAACTTAGCATGCATGCACATTAAAATTTAATTTAGTTGATCTAACAAGCATGTCTATATCAACATTAAATAAAATAATAAATATAATACTTTCATTGTGCCTAGGTTTTGTTGTCCACTTGCTCAGTCATGTCTGACTCTTTGCAACCCCATGGACTGCAGCACACCAGGCTTCCCTGAGTTTGCTCAAACTCATGTCCATGGAGTCAGTGATGCCATCCAACCATCTCATTCTCTGTCATCCCCTTCTCCTCCTGCCTTTACACTATCCCAGCATCAGGTTTAGTATCAGCTAAATAAGATTTATTTTATCTGTTACAAATTTGTCAGCAAGGAAAGTAACTTAATGTGAAGAAATTTTTGAGGAAAGAAAGTGCAAATGATAAAAGAATTTTTGAGTAGACCTTTAGAAATACATATTTTAGGATCTCTCCAGATACTCTACAACTTAAAAGTTGAAATTGTGCTAAAATAACTGAAGGGCTAAAAGGTTTATGGAAAATGGAGCCCCAAAAGGATTTTGTACATGATCAGTCAGGATTGACTAAGTTTAAAACAAGTTTAATTCAGTAAATGAAACTTTAAAGTAAACTGAGGCGAAACATAAATTTGGCTTTGCTCCCTGTTAAAACAGACAGTTTTCTGAAGATGCTAAACTGCCTTTGATAACAGATTTGAAGTTAATTTAGTTCTGTAGTAATCTGTATTTGCCTTTGAAATCTTTTATTGTCACTTTGGCTAAGTTTTACAGTGACCTATGGCCTTCCCTTGTGGCTCAGAGGGTAAAGAATCTGTCTGCAACATGGGAGACCCAGGTCCGATTCTTAGATAGGGAAGATCCCCTGGAGAAGGGCATGGCTATCCACTCCAGTGGACGGAATTCCATGGACAGAGGAGCCTGGCAGTCTGCAGTCCATGGAATGGAGAGTCCAACACGATTCTGTGACTAACCCTTTCACTTTCACTTTCATGGTCCTACTGTATTTTTAAAAGTTTTTTGGTGTTCCTTTGACAAAACTTCCCAAATCAAATTATAATACAGTTTCTTTGACCTCAAGCTAACTTTGGTGTGCTTCAAAGGGCCCCTGAGGCACACCAAAAGGAGATGTTAATTAGGTTCACTCGGTATATTTATCTGTAAGGGCCGTGCTATGCTGCGCTTTAGTCATTCAGTTGTGTCTGACTCTTTGGGACCCCATAGATTGTAGCCCACCAGGCTCTTCTGTCCATGGGGATTCTCCAGATAAGGATACTGGAGTGGGTTGCCATGACCTCCTCCAGGGGGTCTCCCAAACCAAGGGTTGCACCCAGGTCTCTCACATTGCAGGTGGATTCTTTACCATCTGAGCCACCATGGAAGCCCAAGAATACTGGAGTGGGTAGCTTATTCCTTCTTCAGGGAATCTTCCAGGAATTGAACCAGGGTCTCCTGCATTGCATGCAGATTATTTTTACTAGCTGAGCTACCAGGGAAGCCCTAACTGTAAGGGAGATGTCAAATGAATTATACATTTTTGTGCTAGGTTTTCAGTCGTGTCCAACTCTTTGGGACCCCATGGACTATTGCCTTCCAGGGTCCTTTGTCCATGGGATTCTCCAGGCAAGAATATTGGAGTGGGTTGGCATGCCCTTCTGCAAGGGATCTTCCTAACAACCCAGGATCAAACCTGCAGCTCTAATGTCTCCTGCATTGGCAGGTGGGTTCTTTATCACTAGTGCCACCTAATAAATTTTACATTATATGATAAATGGTGCAGATATTCTAGAGATTATATGGAGTTCCTAATAATCTGATATATCCTGGTGGAATATTGTCAGTCATAATTCTAGTTATTTTCTGAAAGTGTTGAATGTCACAGTAGTAAACGGATGGCTCTGTCAATTGCCTGGTGGGCTACAGTCCATGGGATCTCAAAGAGTCGGACACGACTGAGCAACTTCACTTTCACTTTCAGATTTAAACTGTGCCTTTTTAAAGTTATTTGCAGACAGTTATGGTTTCACTCTAATACCTTTGCAAAAATGTCTCCTCTTCAAGATTTATAAAAAGGACTTCTGGATAAATACAAATTTCTGACTTTCAGACCACAGTGATGAACTGAGTAATAAATTAAAGAATTCTAATGAGAAAGCTGATGACTTCACAAAACTGTTAACAAAAAGGATTAGTTACATAGGACTGAGTAAACTGGTAAATATGATTGTAATTTTTATGGTTTTTATCTAAAAGGATTACTGATTTAAATCTGCGTTTTCCAAGTGTGAGGAAAATCTTCTCCTTAAATTATGGCTTATAATAACTTGGTAATTGTTTGTCTGTTGTTTCATTTGTTATTATTTTCTCCCATTCAGAAGGCTGTCTTTTCACCTTGCTTATAGTTTCCTTTGTTGTGCAGAAGCTTTTAATTTTAATTAGATCCCATTTGTTTATTTTTGCTTTTATTTCCAGTATTCTAGGAGGTGGGTCATAGAGGATCCTGCTGTGATTTATGTCGGAGAGTGTTTTGCCTATGTTCTCCTCTAGGAGTTTTATAGTTTCTTGTCTTACGTTTAGATCTTTAATCCATTTTGAGTTTATTTTTGTGTATGGGGTTAGAAAGTGATCTAATTTCATTCTTTTACAAGTGGTTG
>SJXQ01001370.1:77588-106904 GCA_006408695.1 Aepyceros melampus | reverse complement strand
CTATGGAAAACAGTGTGGAGATTCCTTAAAAAATTGCAAATAGAACTGCCTTATGATCCAGCGATCCCACTGCTGGGCATACACACCGAGGAAACCAGAATTGAAAGAGACACGTGTACCCCAATGTTCATCGCGGCACTGTTTGTAATAGCCAGGACATGGAAGCAACCTAGATGTCCATCAGCAGATGAATGGATAAGAAAGCTGTGGTACATATACACAATGGAGTATTACTCAGCTATTAAAAAGAATACATTTGAATCAGTTTTAATGAGGTGGATGACGCTGGAGCCGATTATACAGAGTGAAGTAAGCCAGAAAGAAAAACATCAATACAGTATACTTACACATATATATGGAATTTAGAATGATGGTAATGATAAACCTGTACGCAAGACAGCAAAAGAGACACAGTTGTATAGAATGGCCTTTTGGACTCTGTGGGAGAGGGAGAGGGTGGGATGGGTTGGCAGAGTGGCAATGTAACATGTGTGATATCATAAGCGAAATGAATTGCCAGTCCAGGTTTGATGCAGGATGCAGGATGCTAGGGACTGATGCACGGGGATAATCCAGAGAGAGGGTGTGGGGCGGGAGGGTGGAGGAGGGGGTCGGGATTGGGAGTTCATGTACACTCATGGCTAATTCATGTCAATGTGTAACAAAACGAATACAGTATTGTAAAGCAAAACAAACTAAAAAATAAAAATTAATTAAAAAATTAAAAAAAAAAATAACTTGGTAAATTATATCTTTTGTGAGCAAAATTGAAATATGTATCGTTTTCTCTCTACTCTGTTGATCCTACCAGTAACATGTACTCGTCTCAAAGATTAAGCTATGAATGTCTAAGTTCACATGGCCAGTACACTGAAACTGTGAGCAGCTCATTAAATCAGCTTTGCCTCCTTTGGCCTCTCAACTATTGCAATTGGATTATAAATTTAATCATTGTTTAAACTTGTTCTTTGTCTTCAGATTGTGCTTTGTGTCTCACTACTGCACTATGTCATTGTCAGTGTTACTGGCTGCACAACTTACCTTCTGTTCAATTTATAAGATTGTTATCTCTTGCAGTAATGTGCAAATCAGGCCTCCAATGAAACTTCTGTGGCTAAATATTTTGAGGAAATAATTGTAATAATATGATTCTGGGTATGAGAAGAAACAACAAGGGAAAATGTCTCCTGTATATTAACAGTTAGACAGAAACCAGAGAATTTTAATTATTGATGGGGCCTGTTCCAAAAGTTACCAACTGATGTGATGTAGCAAGCATTTTGGCCTGATCTGGGATGAGCCTTTCAGCACCATGAGACAAAAGTTAATCAGGAAATGTTTCCCAAATATCGGTCAAATCCATGACTAAAAAGAAAGACCTGAGAAGTGGAATCAGTGATTGCAGCCCTTCAACATGAGCCAGTGAGCCCCGAGGAAGGCGAATTAGACTGCAGTCACTTCCTATGGTGAACCCTGAGGAAACTCTGAGAATATAGGATTACGGTCCCCAGACAGATGAGGTACATACCACAGAAATCATTTGAATGAGCCCTGACTCTTGCATCTTCCCTTCATAGAAAAGTGCTAAATTTCTTAACTTGAGTTGCTGCCTCTTGGGTTTGAAGTTCTATATTTCTAAGTCTACAAGTGTAAAGTGGACACTTTTCAAAAAAGAACAAAAAGACAAATCATGACATTTGAAACACTGGCACTGAAGACAGACAGTCCCAGAAAGATCCATCTGACAAGCAGAACAGCCGTCACCCCCTTTCCCCACAAGACGGTGAGATGGCCATTGACAGTGGGGAATTGTAACTGGGAAGGGTTAATTTTGACTTCATACTATGAATTTAACCTTATTTTTGCCATTTTTGTTATTGAAATCATACATAATGGCCTGCCTCAGAGAATCCTGCCCCCCTCTGCCAGACCCTTAAGGTGCTTTTATTTAGCTCACAGGGAGACAATCTGACCCTGTCAGGCGTGTCATTCTCAGAGAAATCTGCAAGAATCAAATGGCCTTTTTACTTTGTTTCCTCACCTCTCTCCCTCTCTGATCCATAAAAGAACCTGACATCAAGGCCCCCAACAAGATGATGACTTTGAGACTTCAGTCTGCCGTCTTCTCTGTCAGCCAGCTGTCTGAATAAAGTCATATTCTTTGCCTCAACAACTCATTTCTTGGATTTGTTGGCTTATTGTGTGGTGAGCAGAGTGAGCTTGGACTTGGTAACACTTCAAATAGTAACATGCAACCATACAAATATAACCTAAAGAAGATTTAGCATCATTTCTTATTCTCAGGTAATTACACATATCAAATAAGCCTAATTAATTTAACATTTTTATTTTGAGAGAACAAGTTCTTTGAAGTTTTCCAGGGACTCTCTGGGAAAATCCCACAGTTAGTTCCAAATATAAAAGATTTCACTTAGAATTTGGTTTTGGGAAGTTTGTAAAAAAAAAAAAATATCAAAAGGTTTGAAACATTAATAGGACCACAGGTCACAGTGAATTAATATTTATCCATTTAACCAAGGTGACAATAAAAAGGTTTCAAAGGCAAATACAGATAATTACCCATGTTGTAATAAAATCTTAACTCTCTTAATATTGACTCAGTTTTTCTTAAGTAATTGAACATCTGGTAAAGATAACATGAAGTATAAGAAATATTTTGATAAGACATAAAGCCTTGGTTTTATGGACATTTTTTCTAAGCTGATTTCTTAAAAAGTAAAGAGAAAAACCTCAAAAAGACTTTGTTCTTTGAACAGAGATACAATTAAATTTTAGTTTTATATATATCCACATTTTTATATTAAAGCTTATTAAAAAGGAAATTCTGATAAATTCATTCAATTTAAACCAACTTGACTACACAAGATTTTTTATTTCCAACTTTATAAATATTTTCAGTTGTTCTCCTTTATTTTTTCCTTTTCTCTCCTTTATTATTCTGAAACAGCCTTTAAATAACCTCTAAACCAGGACAAAATTACTCCCCATTTCTATGAACAAAAAAGCATCTTCATACCTCATACCTTTTCTTACCAAAAATACATCTTACTTTCTTTATATACTTTGCATACAGAGCTTTCTTATTATTTTAATAGTTTTAATTACATATATTATTAAAAAACTTAATCTCTAGTAACCCTAATTTTCAGCAAAAACTAAGAAGCACAACTTTGAACTGTCACATATCAACATTTTATAGTAGACTGGCAAATTATGAATAAACCATTTCATAATTTATAGATGCATATGCCTTTTATTCATACAACAATTTTTAACATGGCAAGAAAAGCATATGATTAATAGACCTAAATATTTTTTGTCCCTCTACCATAAAAAGTCAAAAGTAAATAAACTTATGTTTAGCAATATTGTTATAGTATTTTATCTTATCTGGAAATGATCTAGATATTCAATGACTATGCATCTCTTAATACAGGATAGCTTTAAGGCTTTATTTTACCAAAAAGATGTTTGGAAACTATTTTTAAGTAAAATATAATCATTGTTGAAAAGTTAATTTATAAGCTTTTTTCCCCACATATTTTTATTTAACTTGCTTGTTCTAAACAATTATGTTTAGATTACTCATGACATTTCATAATGTTAGACAAAAGTAGCCATCATCTTAAATTAATTTCTTGCCAACAATTGTAACATCACCTGACCTGCCTCTGGAGAAACTTGTATGCAGGTCAGGAAGCAACAGTTAGAACTGGACATGGAACAACAGACTGGTTAAAAGTAGGAAAAGGAGTATGTCAAGGCTGTGTACTGTCACCCTGCTTATTTAATGTATATGCAGAGTACATCATGAGAAACGCTGGGCTGGAGGAAGCACAAGCTGGAATCAAGATTAATGGGAGACAATAACCTCAGATATGCAGATGACACCACCCTTATGGCAGAAAGTGAAGAGGAACTAAAAAGGCTCTTCATGAAAGTGAAAATGGAGAGTGAAAAAGTTGGCTTAAAACTCAATATTCAGAAAACGAAGATCATGGCATCTGGTCCCATCACTTCATGGGAAATAGATGGAGAAACATTGGAAACAGTGTCAGACTTTATATTTTTGGGCTCCAAAATCACTGTAGATGGTGATTGCAGCCATGAAATTAAAAGATGCTTACTCCTTGGAAAAAAAGTTATGACCAACCTAGATAGTATATTCAAAAGCAGAGACATAACTTTGACAACAAAGGTGGGTCTAGTCAAGGCTATGGTTTTTCCAGTGTATGGAAATGTATGGATGTGAGAGTTGGACTGTGAAGAAGGCTGAGCACCAAAGAATTGATACCTTTGAACTGTGGTGTTGGAGAAGACTCTTGAGAGTCCCTTGGACTGCAAGGAGATCCAACCAGTCCATTCTGAAGGAGATCAGCCCTGGGTGTTCTTTGGAAGAATGATGCTAAAGCTGAAACTCCAGTACTTTGGCCACCTTATGCGAAAAGTTGACTCATTGGAAAATACTTTGATGTTGGGAGGGATTGGGGGCAGGAAGAGAAGGGGACGACCGAGGATGAGATGGCTGGATGGCATCACTGACTCGATGGACGTGAATCTGAGTGAACTCCGGGAGTTGGTGATGGACAGGGATGCCTGGTGTGCTACAATTCATGGGGTCGCAAAGAGTTGGACCTGACTGAGCATCAGAGTCTTTTCCAATGAGTCAACTCTTCGCATGAGGTGGCCAAAGTATAGGAGCTTCAGCTTTAGCATCATCCCTTCCAAAGAAATCCCAGGGCTGATCTCCTTCAGAATGGACTGGTTGGTGTACATCATATTGTTGTCCATCATATTGTCCATCATATTGTACATATGTTGTACATCATATTGTTGGTGTACATCATATTGTCCAAAGGACTCTCAAGAGTCTTCTCCAACACCACAGCTCAAAGGCATTAATTCTTCTGCGCTCAGCTTTCTTCACAGTCCAACTCTCACATCCATACATGACTATATATTAGGCAAGCATCAAACATCATACAGGCAAAGTACCTAAAAAGTTAAACACATGGCTTCTCTTTCTTTCCTTTTTTTTTTTTTTGCTGTTGTGCTTAACATACATTAAGTAATTTTTTTATTGTATGTTTTTCTTAGTTTCAATTTTAAGTTTATAACCTTAAATATCTAATAGAGGTAACAAATATTTGTTTGACTATTAAATCCAGGGAGGAAAAAATCATGCATATGCATTAAATTTAATGTTGAAAGCTCTGGAGACATATCAGTTTTACTAATTTGAAGAGAAGAACTTAAACTAGCTTTTATTTACTGAAGATTATGCCAGTAATGTGAACTTGAAAGACATTTAGGTTAGATTCTATATTTCTGAGATTTTTAGGAACATTTAATTTATACACATGATTATTAAGCTCTTTCATAAGTTATTTTTGGCAATACCATCTGAAAGTACAAAAATATCACCTACACATAACACATATCTAGATGTACGTAAATAAACAGGTGCAACAAAGATCTTATATGTGTGCTAAAAGTCACTTCAGTCTTGTCTCTTTGCAGTCCTATAGGCTATAGGTCCCACACTCCCCTATCCAAGGAATTCTCCAGGCAAGAATATTGGAGTGGGTTGCCATGCCCTTCTGCAGCTTCACTTAAAAATTTTAGCCATTTATGGCTAAAAACAGTTATGGAATATAAAACTCACTAGCTTATAAAAGAATGTTGAATTCAAATTGCGTTTCTGACAGTTCGAACAAGTTAAGGTTATTTGCTTAGATGGCTAAAATTTTGTTACAAATATTTGTAGAGAAAACTTTCAAGATTTTAAAATTTGTTCTTCGTAGCTAATCTCACAGAGACTGTGGACTAGATTTTGAAGAAGGGCGTTTTCATAGCTTTTTTTTTTTTAAGTCTCTTGTTTTCCCTCTCCAATCTCAGGTGGTTGTAGGCAGTTGTTTTAATTAACTCCTCTGATGTTTATATTTTGGAGGTGTGGTAAAATTTACATCACCAGAAACCAGGTCACCAGAAAGATTTTAAAGAAATTCAGGGGCACATTTACTTATGAGAAATGTAACACAACTGCTATTTAAGAAATTTCTTAAGTATAGGATAGTCCATGACTCTGTGTGTGTGTGTGTGTGTGTGTGTGTGTGTGTGTGTGTGTGTGATGAGGGCCCAAAACATGGAAAGATCTAGAGGTGAGGAGGTCTGGCTACAGAGTGCATGCGTGCATGCTCAGTCACTTCAGTTGTATCCAACTCTTTGTGATGCTATGGACTGTAGCCCACCAGGCTCCTCTGTCCATGGAATTCTCCAGGCCAGAATACTGGAGTGGGTTGCCATGCCCTCCTCCAGGGGAATCTTCCCGAGAGACTAGAGATCGAACCCAAGTCTCTTATTTGTCCTGCATTGGCAGATGGGTTCTTTACTATTGGTGAAGGTGAAGGTGAAGTCGCTCAGTCGTGTCCGACTCTTTGCGACCCCGTGGACTGTAATGTACTAGGCTTCTCTGTCCATGGGATTCTCCAGGCAAGAATACTGGAGTGAATTGCCATTTCCTTCTCCAGGGGATCTTCCCGACCCAGGGACTGAACCCGGGTCTCCCGCGTTGGAGGCAGACGCTTTAACCTCTGAGCCACCTTAGTGCCACCTAACCCACAGAGTCACAATTTGAAGAACTAGTTTTAACAAATATTTATGTAGAAAAACACTTGGAGAAGAAGGGATATGGGAAATTTTTACCTTTCTTTCTTGCCCAGGAACTACAGAGAGACTGAGAGAGCAGACTTGGGTAAGAATTCTTATCTTTTGCTGGCTTTTTGTCCCAGGATCCAATCTGCAGGTTTCATAGAGAGTGGGACATTTCAACTGGTTCCATGTGGAGTGTCAAGAAGTAGGGTAGACAAAACTTTTTTTTACTCATCTTAGATTTTCAGCCTGGACTCTGTAACAGAAAGATCAACAAGCAAGAGGAAAACAATTTATTAACTCATGCAGTGCATAGCACATGCGAGAAAAAGTTAAAAGTAATTCAAAGCAGTGGCTTATAACTACAATTTCTAGAGCATCTTCAACAAAGAGCAATAACTGCGGAGAGAAATGACAGGACAAAGAAAGGAAGTTGAGGCTTCTGAGGGCAGCAAATTGGGAAGAAAAATATGTGGCAGGAAACTAGTGGTTAATGTTTGTTTACAGATCCCTTTGGGGCCATCTCTGGGCTGGTAAGGCTGTCTCCAGTGGAAGGAGAATGTGTGTTCTGCCTTTAGGTAAGAAAGGGGAGGGAGAGAGAGCTTTCCCTGCATTCTTAATAGCCTTCAGCTCAAAATAACTTTTATGTCAAAGAGGCATACTTTGGGGTGACGTGTTCTGCTTTCCTTTACATGGTAAAAGGGATTTTGAAGGTTTGATTAAGCTAAGGATCTGGGATAAGGAGATTATACTCTGGATTATTCCGGTCAGCCCAATGTAAACATAAGGACCTTTATGAGAGGGAGGCAGGATCATCAGAGTCGAAAAGGACCATAGCAACAGAAGAATGGGGAGCAGCGTCAGAGAGACAGGCTGAGATTTGAGTGCGGCTCATTTCTGACTTCTGAGCTCCAGAGCTGTAAGATATTGAATCTTTTGTTGTAACTTATGGTGATTTGTTGAAGCAGCAACAGGAAACTAAAATGGGGGTATTTGGTGTTGTATTAATAGAAAGAACACTGTCCGCTAGTACTTGGGAGATTTGGCTTCTTTTTCTGCCCTCTACCTCTTACTGACTACGAACATTCAGACAAGTGGCAAATGTCTCTAAGTTTAGCTGTCTCTTCTGGGTGATGGAATAGAGATGACCATATGTATTTGAGGGTAGTACTGGGCACTGGGCTGATGGCTTCATCCACTGCATAGATGTTTCCCCTGCCTTGGTCTTGATCCTTCCACTCAGCACAGCCCAGCTTAGCACTTCCAAGCAGAACCAGTGTCCCCAACCTCCCCCATGATGCCCTGAGCTAGTTTATCAATAGCTGAAATTGTCTTGTTTCTTTCTTTATTTGCCGTAGACACTCACCCAAATTAGGAGCCATTATTTCTTAGGTGGGGGTCTATGAAAAAATTAATTAGAATAAATATGAGACCTAAATTTCCTAACTCCAAGAGACTAAGAGACCAAAGAATTATTCTGCAACTTTTTTCCTCCTCTATGCCAACAAAAATTGTACAGTGTTCAGATATCACCACACTGGTTTCACCTTCTGCTTATATGTTTTTTCATAAGCTGAATTTGAACATGACTTCCCCTACCTTGTCACTACGTCCACTATTTGAGGCTGGAAAGACTTTCCTGATGGCTCAGATGGTAAAGAATCTTCCTGCAATGAGAGCGACCTGGGTTTGATTCCTGGGTTGGGAAGATCCCCTAGAGAAGGTAATGGCTACCCACTCCAGTACTGTTGCCTAGAGAATTCCATGGACAGAGGAGTCTGGCAGGCTACAGTCCATGGGGTTGCAAACAGTTGGATACAACTGAGCGACTAACACTATAACACTATAAACTGAAGGTTATGATGCCTCATAGATCATCTTTTTCAAAATGAAATGTTCTAGATAGACTTTTATATGATGATATCTAGGGCAAAAGTTTGCAGTGATGACATGAAAGGATAAGTCCTTGGACCTCATTTCAAGTCCAAGGAATATTTAATGCTAAGTCCTCCTTTGTCTTCAGTAGTAATATCAAACTTAAACTTCAAAAATTTTTGTCATGGGAATTTTGCAAGTCAGTTTTTTCAAATGATGCTTTGTTCTAGTAGTTGCAATAACATGTATTTTATCTTCCTGAAAAGGTGTACATCATATTGTTTGGACTTATACAGTAGTTAACAGCTAAACTTATTACATTTCTCTTTTTCTCAAGTGAAAAGAAAAAAAAACTTTTTATGTTAAGAGTTTGGATCAAGGATCTTCTAAACCAGTAGTTCTTATTGGGAAGGGACTATGATTTAGCCCCTCAGGGGACATTTATCAATATCTGTAGATATCTTTGTCACAGTTGGGAGTAAAGTGCTGTCAGAATCTAGTAGGAGGAGGCCAGGGATGTTGCTGAACATTCTGGAAAGCACAGGAGAAACGTACACAATAAACAAATAATTGTTCATGAAATGTCAATAGTGCCATCGTAGGGAAATTCTGCCCTAGACCAGACACGTGTTTTTAGTTTTTAATGTGCATATAAGTCACATGGGGATCTGGCTAAAATGAGGATTCTAGTTTGATCTCATGTCCCCAGAGGACAGAACTAAGCTACAGGGTATTCTCTGTAGACAGGCATCCAGATACCATTATGGATAGAGCTCTTGACAACAACTCCTTCTTTAGAATATATGGTACAAATGACTGTTCAACACTGTTGATTCAGATGTGGTCACTGCATTTTGACTGCATATTGGTTAGTGAGTCTGGGCCGTGGGGTGCCTGTGCCTTTGCTCTGAACCAGAGTGATCTAACTTTCTCTTCTGGGCAGGGAGTTGGTAGTAGAATACTGAGTTTGCAAGTCAGGTTTGTGTGGAAGCAGTTTATCAGACAGATGAATATTCTACATTTTCCCTGGGACCTCCAAGGGACTCAAGTTGGCTATGAGGCAGGGCTAATGGAGAGTGAGATTTGAATGTCAGCAGAATGAGGTATTGAAGTAGTTGGAGGAGTTTGCTGGACATTTTTAGATAGAAATTATATTCCTGTATTGTAGAAGAGTTTAAGGGGTCTGATGCATATCTCTGTTGCTTTTTTTTATCCTCAAAGCATTCTGTTGCCTCTTATTGTCCATGGAATAAAGTTCTTAACTTAGCATTTAAAGTTCTCTATTTTCTGGTTCTAAAGACCATCTTAGTTTTAAAAAAAGTTTTTATAAAAGTTTTTTTTTTTTAATCTGAAAAGTGGCAACCTAAGAACAAAGGGAGGAACTTCCTCAACTGGATACAGAATATCTACAGAAAAACCCACAGTTAACTTACTTAACGGTGAAGGACTGGATGCTTTTCCCTAAGACTGGGAACGAGGCAAGTTGTCCCCTTTGACCACTAGTATTCAACATCATACTGGAAATTCTAGCTACTGCAATAATGTAAGAAAAAAATATAAAATACACAAGATGAGAAGGAAGAAATAAAACTATCTTTCTTAGTAGATGGTAATGACTGTGTATTTAGAAAATCCCAAAGAATCAACAACAACCAAAAACTCTTGGACCTAAAAAGTGATTATAGTTGAAGTTATAAAATTAATATATGGAAGTCAACTGCTGTCTTGTATATCAGCAATGAATAATTGGAGTTTGAAATTAAAAGCATAACACTATTTACCTTAGCACCAAAAGAAAAGGGAAAAGAAATGAAATGTAAGTTAAAATATGTATAAGGTTTCTATGAGGAAAACTACAAATCTCTAATGAAAGAAACCAAAGATCCACATAAATGGAGAGATACTCCATGTTTATGGATTAGAAGAATCAGTGTTGTTGTCATTATTAGATTCAGTGTTGTCATTGATCTATAGGTTCAATGCAATCCCAGTTAAAATCCCAGAAATTTTTTGGTGAATATTGCAAACTTATTCTAAGTATTATATGGAAAGGCAAAAGACCCAGGATAACCAATACAATCTTGAAGAATCAGGGGAAAATCAGAGGACTGACACTATCCAAGTTCAGGTATCAGTTTAAAGCTATAGTTATCAAGACAGTGCAGTATTGATGCAAGAAAAGACACATAGATGAGTGAGACAGAATAGAGAGCCCATAAATAGACCCACATGGGAGAGGGTGGGAGGATTTGGGAGAATGGCACTGAAACATGTATACTATCATGTAAGAAATGAATTGCCAGTCTATGTGTGATACAGGATACAGGATACTTGGGACTGGTGCACGGGGATGATCCAGAGAGTTGATATGGGGTGTGAGGTGGGGGTGGGGGTTCAGGATTGGGAACTCATGTACACCCAAGATGGATTCATGTCAATGTATGGCAAAACCAGTACAGTATTGTAAAGTAAAATAAAGTAAAAATAAAAATAAAAATTAAAAAAAAACTTTTTGAACATGTCAACAAACCAAAAAAAAAAGTTGAAGACTACTTCTGTAGCGCCTGTCTCATCCTACACTCATTATATTGTCCTACTTTGTATACATTCACTTTCATCTATTTTGTCTGATAACTTCCAATATATCTAAATAAGGTATTTATAATGTTAATTCTTGATTTTTCAATTTCAGTATAAACTATTGTCTTCATCCTACAGAGAGTATGGATATAAGGCATGCTACTTCCTTCTCCAGCACATACACTTCTCTCCCCCCACCATATATTCATGAACTGTTATAATTATTTGTTAAATCCATACTTGGTGTTCATATTATTGTAACTATACAAATACTGTTCTTGATTTAATTATATATACATTTATAATAGTTAAGTTCTTAAACAATAATTATTTTCCTATAGTTACCTATCTTTCTTCCATGTGAGTATATAAATGAGATATAGAATTTCTCTAAATAGTCAAATCTATGATTAATAGTCCACTTGTACATTTTCTTGGAGATATTGTTATTGCAAATTAGGCCTCCTAACCCTTGTACACCCTTATGGGTTGACATTCTGCACACCCATATCTGTGGGGATTCCCTTTGCCTTTCTAATTAATTAATTTAGGAGATAATTACTGAGCTCCTACTATGTGACAGGTAGTTTTTAAACAAATAATTTAAAATATGCTTTTAAAGCAATTTTTTTTAAAGTAACTTAAATTTCCTTGAGGCAAAATACAAAGTCAGATACAAATATATATGATACATATAGTATGAAAGATGAGAGGTCAGTATAAGAAAAATTATCAAAAATGAAAGTTACAGAACAATGCTTTGCACTAATATAAAAGTAAAGATATTCAGAAAAATTATACCTAAAATTTAGCAATATATAGGTAGGATAAAACATTCTAATCAAGTGGGTTTAATGCTAAGAATTCAAAGCCTTGTTCAAGATTTGAAAACCAGTTAAGGTACTATCTACAGTTAGATACTAAAGGAGAGATACTTGCATGATTTTCTTCACAGATTCAAAAAGAGTATTTGACAAAATTTAATATCCAATCATGACTAAATCTCTTAGAAGATTAGGAATGAAAGAAAACATCTTTAAACTAAAACTGTTCATTAAAAATATACAGCTATCAGTTCAGTTCAGTCACTCAGTCATGTCCGACTTTTTGCAATCCCATGGCCTATAGCATGCCAGGCTTTCCTGTCCATCACAAACTCCCAGAGCCTACTAAAACTCACGTCCATTGAGTCAGTGATGTCATCCAACCATCTCATCTTCTGTCTTCCCCCTTGTCCCATCTTCAATCTTTCCCAGCATCAGAGTCTTTTCAAATGAGTCAGTTCTTTGCATCAGGTGGCCAAAATATTGGAGTTTCAGCCTCAGCCTCAGTCCTTCCAGTGAATATTCAGGACTGATTTTCTTTAGGATTGACTAGTTTGATCTCCTTGCAGTCCAAGGGCCTCTCAACAGTCTTCTCCAACACCACAGTTCAAAAGCATCACTTCTTCGGCACTCAGCTTTCTTTATACTCCAACTCTCACATCCATTCATGACTATTGGAAAAACCATAGCTTTGACTCGACGGATCATTGCTGGCTAAGTAATGTCTCTGCTTTTTAACATGCTGTCTAGTTTGGTCATAGCTTTTCTTCCAAGGAGCAAAGTGCTAACATCACATTTAATGGACAACAGAATGCTCCCTCCTAAGATCAGAAGCAAGGCAAAATGTATCTGACCACCACTTACTCTCAGCTTGTCCTCGATGTTCTAACCAGCAAGGAAAATAAAAGCTTGTAGTTTGGAAGGGAAGAATAATAACAGTCTTTTAGCACATGTTCCATGATTTAAAGTCATAAAAAAACTTATGAAAAGGCTACTATTAGAACTAACATGTCAGCTCTGGGAAGATATACATTTAGCATACAAAAATCAATTATAGCTTTAGATATTAGCAACAAGCCTCTGTAAAATAAGATAAAATAAAACACTGCCATTAGAAATAGCACTAAAACATTTAAAAGTTTGAGCTTCTTTTTTGAGCATTTCTTTAAATCTATACAATTAAATTACAAAGTAGTACTGAGAGAAATTAAAGAACACTTAAACAATTGGAAACCTATACATGTACATGCACATGGATAGAAAAACTCAGTACTAATCACACATCAACTCTCCCCAAACTGACAGATATGAAGCTGTCACAGTCAAATCACATTTACATTAAAATATACAGGATATTGAATAGACAAATGTATAAACAAAAGAGAACAAAGTACCAGCTTTAGATCTATACCTATGTGATTAATTTTGATAAAAGCTTCCAGGTAATCAATAGGCAAACAAAAATCATTTCAGCAAATGATGTTGGAACATCATACATAATATTGACAAGTCAGAGACCTAAGTATAAAAGTTAAAGCTCTAAAACTAATGAGAAAACATGGAAGAATACTTTGTGACTTTGGATAAGGAAAGATTCCTTAGAGAGAAAAAAAACACTGATAAATTGGACATTTCTCATAATTAAGATACCATTAAAGAACTAAGACATTCATTAGAAAAAAAAGTTTTACAATATATATATGTTGCTACTTATATCCTGAGTATGTAAAAAATTCTACAATATTAAATATCTTAATATTAAACTTAATACTATATCTTAATATTAAGCATACAAGATGTTAAAAAAATGAAAAAAAAAAAACCTTAAATAGGCACTCCACAGAGAAATATATACAGGTGGCCAAAAGCACAATTAAAAATCATGAGGGAAAATAAACTGAAACTACAAAGAGATACCATTTCATACCCACTAGAAGTGCTAAAATTAAAAAGACAGACAAAACAAATGTTAGAATGAGTAGCAGCTGGCAATCTCATACACTGCTGGTGGTGTTATAAAATCATTTTGAAAAAAGTTTGGTTGTTTTTTCATAAAGTAAATCATACATCCATCTAATGATCAAGCATCCACAGTTCCAGATATTTACAAGGATAAAACACATTTTAACAAATAGATGTGTACACAAATTTTCATAACAGTTTAATTCACAATATCCAGTAAGTTGAAATAACCATGTGTTCATCAACAGAATGAATAAACACCTTATGACATATTCATACCATAGAATATATCATATTTATTTATTCAATTTGTCTATTTTATCCATCTATTCATGGAAAAAATAAGCATATTAGTGACACACTCACTAATATGGGTAAATTTTAAAAGCCTTGTGTAAGCAAAAGGAGCCAAACACACCACTGATGGGATGCTAATGACAGGCAAATATACTATGTGGAGAAATACTTCAGAACTGCTATTGCTTTTGGAGGAATGGGGGGCAATATTACTGAGAAAGAGAACAAAGAAAATTTCTGGGGTGAAGGAAATTTTCAGTATTTCAAAGTGGTTTGGTTAACAATGGTATAAGCATTTGTCAAAATTCATTGAATTATAAAGTTGACCCTTGAACAACTGGTTTGAACTTCTGGGGTCCAATTAATGTGGATTTTTTTCAAAAATATAGTACCTATATTTTCATTTTACAGATCAATAAATTAAATTTGGGAAAAGTTTGTATTTGATTAGATATGTGGAATATGTGGAATCAAAATGTGGAATCCAATCAATAAGTGGAATCAAAAGAATCATGGTTGGGTGATGATTCTATCCAAACTGTTTCAGCCCTCTGCCCTTGGATGAATCATTTATTAAATCCTTTGTTTTTGAGGCAGAGATAATAGTACAAGGATTTTCAACTGTGCAGGAGGTTGGTGCCCTTGACCCCTGTGTGTTCAAGGGTCAACTGTATACTGGAAACCTGTACATATAACTATATCTAAGAAATAAATTTTTTTAAAGGAAAAGAGAAAAATCCTACATAAGTTTTAGCAGAGATCCAGAGGATAGAAAAGATTGAATGAGGAACAAGTAATATTCTAAGATATAATAGCTTAGAATGTTTTGGAATTTATGTAGAACCTCAATTCTTAGATTCTGAAAGTTCACTGAATCTTAAGCAGAATAAATAAAGAGAAAGTGAGTGAAAGTGAAAGTGAAGTCGCTCAATCGTGTCTGACTCTTTGCAACCCATGGACTGTAGCCCACCAAGCTCCTCCGTCCATGGGATTCTCCAGGCAAGAATACTGGAGTAGGTTGCCACTTCCTTCTCCAGGGGATCTTCTTGACCCAGGGATCTAACCCAGGTCTCCCACATTGCAGGCAGACACTTTAACCTCTGCACCACCAGGGAAGCCCTATCCTATTTCACATAACTTGGAATACCAGTAAAAAGGAGAAAATGTTCACTATCAGCTTATTTTTTAGAGAAACTTTATAAGTTACAAGAGAGAACCAGGATGTATTTAAAGTGCTGAAAAGAGAAGGAAAAAAAAAATTGCCCCTTACTGAACTGGAGTAGGTATTTGCAAATGATATACTGGATAAAGTGTTGATATCCAAAATATATAAAGAAGTCTTACAACTTGATATTAAAAACAAAACAAAGATACCTATTAAAAAATGAGCAGAGGAGCTGAGCAGACATTTTCCCAAAAGAAGAATGCTGCTGCTGCTGCTGCTGCTAAGTCACTTCAGTTGTGTCCAACTCTGTACAACCCCATAGACAGGTGCTCACCAGGGTTCCCCATCCCTGGGATTCTCCAGGCAAGAATACTGGAGTGGGTTGCCATTTCCTTCTCCAATGCATGAAAGTGAAAAGTCAAAGTGAAGTCACTCAGTCGTGTCTGACTCTTAGCGACCCCATGGACTGCAGCCTAGAATACAGATGGCCAAAAGATGCTCAATATCACTAACATCAAGAAAATGTAATTTTAAAACAGGGTGTCACCTCACACCTGTCAAAATGACTATCTTCAAAAAGCAAGAAACAAGTATTGGTAAGAATGGAGGAGAAGAGAACCCTTGTTATTATTGGTGGGAATGTAAACTGTTCCATGTATGATGGAAAATAGTATGGAGATCCCTGAAAAGTAAAGAAAAAAAAGAACTATCACACAAGCCAGAAATTCAATTTCTATGTGATTATACGAAGAAAACAAAAACACTAGTTCAAAAAGATATATGCCCTCCTTTATTTATTTCAGCACTATTTTACAATAATCACAATATGGATGCAACCTAAGTGTCTACCAAGAGATAAATGGACAAAGAAATTAGCAATATGACTCAGCCATAAAAAAATTGAAATGTGGTCATTTGCAGCAACATGGATAGACCTAGAGGGTATTAAGTAAAATAAGTAAAACGGAGAATAACCAATACTAAATGATTTCACTTATATGTGGAATTTCAAAATAAATAAATAAATGAACAAACAAAACAGAAACAGATTCACAGACACAGAAAACAAAACCAGAGGGACTTGGGTTGGATTGAAGGACAAACGAAGTAAAAAGAATTAAGACATACAAACTTCCAGCTATAATAACTGTGAGAGAGATGAAACACACAGCATATGGAATATAACCAATATTGTTAACAACTGTGTATAGTGACAGATGGTAACTACACTTATTGTGGTAGTCATTTCATCATGTATAAGAGCACTGAATTATAGTAGTTTCAGCTGTACACCTGAAACTAATGTTGGATTTTAATCATAATACAATAGAAAAAGTGGTCAGGATACAGTTACTTGTGCTAGTAATTTACTATTTGATTCTTATACAGAGCAACTTAGTTTCAAAAACAGTATCTTAAAATACTGTATGCTTCCACTTACATGAGGCAACTAGAGTAATCAAATTCCTAGAGACAGGAAGCAGAATGGTGGTTACCAGGGCTGGGAACTCTGGTAAACGTGGAGGCACTGTGCACTAAGCCCGTGCTCTAGAGCCCAGGAGCCAGAACTACTGAGTCCACATGCCGCAGCTCCTAAAGTCTGTGGGTCCTAGAAACTGTGCTCTGCAACAAGAGAAGCCACTGCAATGAGAAGCCCACGCACGGCAGCTAGAGAAGACCCAGTGCAGCAACGGGGACCCAGCACAACCAAAAATTTGAAAAAGAATACTAATAACAACAGCACTTGAATATTCTAATTCCCATTATCATTTCCACAAATGAATAAAAATTATTTATTTGGAAACAGAAATCTTAAACTGAATAAAGGACATGTTCTTGGAACAATGATAAAGTTAAAAATTAAACTGCACCTCTCTCCACTACTATATCAATAGGGTACAGCCAATTGACATTTGAAATGAAGCTGAAATTTTCCACCATATTAAGTTCACTGGGACATAAAATATATTTGATTTCACACAACCATATTCTTCTTCTGAGAGAAATGTCGTTTGTATTGTTTCACTTACATTCAACCATTAAAATAGCTTATCGCACAATCTTTCATGGTTTTTATTTAACCAGAATATACTTTCAGGGCTCAAACAGTAAAAACAGCTTAATTTTACCTTGACAACCAAGATAATGCCAACAATGCTATAATTTCTAACTTTGCTTATGATATAAATATTTCAATAAGGATCAAGCTGATGAGAAACACAAACATATATTATTTAAGAGAATACAAATGCAGTGCTTTGTTTTAGAGTTTCTAAGAACCAAATTGTAAATGCAAAGGAAAATATTTATGATACAAAAACACATTTTTGAGAATTCTGTAACAATTATCACTACTACCAGTCATTTAATAGGAAATAAAACAATCGTTAATCATTATAAGCTGGTATGAAGGTGAAAGTGTTAGTCGTTCAGTTGTGTCCGACTCTTTTGTGACTCCATGGACTGTAGCTTGCTCCTCTGTCCATGGGATTTCTCAGGCAAGAATACTGGAGTGGGTAGCCATTTCCTTCTCCAGGGGATCTTACTGACCCAAGGATGAACCCAAGTTTCTGCATTGCAGGCAGATTCTTTACCATCTGAGCCACCAGGGACGTCCTTCAGCTATCATTTAAATATCATCCATAGTTATCTAAAAAAAAGTGTCCATTGAAAGCAAAACAGTGGAAATCTAAGAGGTAGTCTCCGTAGTACAATGTGAAATGCATAAGAAATTCAGGCATTATCGGAGTGAGTTGGCTACATTGGATTTCACAGTCAGAGAGTTTATAAAAAGAACTAATTGGCTCAGAACTTTCAATTCTTTATTTAAGGTTTGATCAGAAATTCAGAGTGTTGTTGTTATGACCCTAAAGAAATGTCTTTTTGCTTGTAGGCAGGAGGCTGATAAAGGCACACACACACACACACACACAAAAATCAGACACCGAGTTTGACTTACCAGACTGCAAATTTACAATAGAGGTTGAAATCAAATTTGGCAAGCAAGGTTTTTAAGTGACATTTGACACACTGGCTCATTAGAATCAGAAAGGCATGTTTAGAAAATTCATACAAATAGAACTAATGCAAACAATAAAGTCAAGCCTTTGGTACAAAATGCTAAGATCCATCAGCATATAAAAGCAGATAACCCAAATCATCCTAAACATTTTAAACAGAAAGTGATTGGATAGTGAGAATTATATATTTGAGAAACTGTTGAAATAGTTGGAGGAGTGATGTGTATTGAGTTTGCACAGGAATGACTCCCAGAATTGACTCCCCAAGAAACCAACTGCCAATACAAAGATCATAGAACATCTTTCTTGGTGACAGGTGGAAAATTAGAGATCCTTTAAGAATAACTAGAGACAAGCCAATATCCAAATAAACATCATAATGGCACAGGATGTAGCAATTGAAAATAACAAGTTCCTTTATTAAGATGTCCCAAATCAAAAGACAACAATGACAAAGTGAGAGGGTTTTTTGCCCCCTCTCACTGCTAAACAACCACAGACTGAGGTTCTATTCTTTGCAGTCTAGAGGGCCAGACCCTTTCTACTTGTCATATGCTAAGAGGCAATTACTCAACCTCATGAACTAAAATCAGAACTTTAGCTCCTGCCATCACATCTACATTCCAACCAGCTGGTGAGAAGAGAAGGGAAATGGAGAGAATGTTTCTGCCTTTTAATGTACAATCTATAGGGTACATGTAGTGTCTATTCAGAGTCCATTGGCTAAAATGTAGTCACATTCATTGCAAGGGAAGCTGAGAAATATAGTTTTTTCCTCAATTAAAAATGAGTTGATAAGGGTATAATAATAAAAGGTAATTATATTTGTGTATACCAGTAACAAAAAAATAGAAAATTGAATTTTAAGAGACTATTTTTAAATATATCATTTGCCTTTAGCATTTAAAATATACAATAAAAGCTCCTTACATAAAAACTATAAAACATTACCAAGAAAAATTAAAGATTACCTAAATATGTGTTTATCCTTACCATGAACAAGGTTAATATTTTAAAAATCAACTATTTTTCTACCCAAATCCCCTGGAGTAAGAAATGACTACCCATTCCAGTATTCTTGCTAGGAAAATCTCATGGAAGGGGAGCCTGGTGGACTGCAGTCCATAGGGTCACAGGAGTCAGACACGACTTGGTGACTAAGCAAACAAACAAATATGTATTTGGACATATTTATATCTTTACCATAAACAATATTTTAAAAATCAACTTGGTGACTAAGCAAACAAACAAATATGTATTTGGACATATTTATATTTTTACCACAAACAAGTTAATAATTTAAAAATCAACCACTTTTCTATCCTCAAAACAAATAGAAAACAAAAATTTAAAGATACCACTTTAAAAATTATAATTTTCAATAGCACAGAAGATATTAAATGCCATAAAGTTACAATATATTATTGAATCTTTCAGTCTATGAAAATATTGCTATTTAGTATTTATTGCAGCAATGAAATGTTTAGCTATATGCCTGTCTAAATATAGGGTTACCTTACATACCATAAGAAAAAGAAAATGGCTATTTCAGAACAAAAAGCAGACTACCACAGTTCCAACCTGGGTGATTCAATAAAAAATGACACCTTGTTTAGACAAGAGCACTTACTTTTATGTAATTAACTGTATAATAATTATACTGTAGTAAAGCTATATGAAAGAATGAATTATAAATGAAAATTCATTAGTTGCCTTACTAAATAGGGAATTTTAAAACTGATATTATGCCATTGTAAACTAACATGTAATATAATTAATATGCATCATTAGTACTATTTCATTATATTACTATCATTTAAAACATTCTGATGTGTTTAAATAAGATAAAGATGTCATATATTTAAATTTTATTAATGCACACACACACTGGAATACTACTCAGCCATAAAAGAGAATAAAATCTTGCCATTTGCAACACCATGGATGATCTTAGAAGGTGTTATGCTAAATGATGCTGAAGCTGAAACTTCAACACTTTGGCCACCTGATGCGAAGAACTGACTCATTGGAAAAGACCCTGATGTTGGGAAAGAATGATGGCAGGAGGAGAAGGGGACAACAGAAGATGAGATGGTTGGATGGCATCACCAACTCTATGGATATGAGTTTGAACAAGCTCCTGGAGTTGGTAGTGGACAGGGAAGCCTGGTATGCTGCAGTCCATGGGGTCACAAAGAGTTGGACATGACTGAGCGACTGAACTGATGCTAAGAGAAATGAGTCAGACAGTGAAAGACAAATACTGTATGGTACCACTTATATGTGGAATCTAAAAAATAAAACAATAAATAAAATGAAAACTAAGGAACAAATTTCTTTATCCAAAATGCATAGAACTTTATATAATATTTGTTTTATTATATCTGAAATTAGAAGAAAGAAAATTTCTAAAATATAGTCATCACTAGCAATAGAGAGACTTGGGACATAAAAAGGATAGGGCTTGATGGGTGCCTTCCTACTATAGTGAGGAAAATTCTGTTCTACTTGGAACAAATATATATAAAAAAGAAGAATCCATAATTTTTTTATATTAAAGGAAAAAAGGAGAGTTAATTAATGATTATATCCATGAACATGAGCAGGTATTTGTTTTTTCAATAGACCCAGGTAGCACAAAAGAAATACAGCTTTCAGACTTTAAAAGTCCCAGTCCACTTCTGGCCATTCAAATCTGAACCCTCACAAGTCCACGTGTTGCCCAAATGTATCTGCCATCATGCCTCCTTGAAAACTTACAGTATAGTTCCTTCCAACATAGTTAAAAATACGTTTCTAAATTCAGATGTTCCATTTTATTTATTTTTTAAGATTTTTAAAGATTTTCTTTGATGTTGACCATTTTAACTTGTGACAACAAGGCTTCTGTTTTATACTTTTGGTTTTTGACCTAGTGGCATCTGGGATCCTAGCTTCCTGACCAAGGATTAAACCCACACCTCCTCATTGGAAGGTGAAGTCTTTAAGCACTGGACTGCCAGCGAAGTCCCAGATGTTCTGTTTTAAAATGCTGTATCCATAGCCAATTTCACCTTATTTAAGTGTGAAAAATTATTATGCATTACACAATCTACTCATCTAACCCCAACTAAGTTCTAAAAATGCAAATGAAGCACAGAGGAACACCAATTAAGATATTATGTTTATCCCTGCAATTATAAGAGCCATAAATTCTTTCAAGCCAATGATGTCTATCATTTTAATTAGTCAGTGTCTGAGTTTTCCTTAGACTAATATATGTTTACAGGAACAAACTTAATAGCAAATCCTTCAGTAAGATATACGAGCACTTCAATAATTTTCTTAAAGATTTTTGTTTTTTTTTTCATGTGGACTGGTTTAAAGTCTTTATTGAATTTGTTACAGTATTATTTTTTTGTTTTGGTTTTTTAGCTGAGAGACATATGGGAATCTTAGCTCCCTGAACAGGGATTGAACCCACACATCCTGCATTGGAAGGCAAAGGCTCAACCACTGGACCAACAGGGAAGTCCCTCTCAATCATTGTTTAAATCTACCTCTTCAGAACCAGCTCATATTGGTTAACATTATAATTTCCCTTATCTTCTCTTACACTGAAATCTCTTTTGTTTTCACTTTCAATTTTGTCAACATTTTCTCAATTTCTGGAGGAATTTCTTGCTTAAATTAGACAAAAATATGCACTGAAGAAACAAAGGCAGAACAAATGCACAAATAAAATAATATTTCACAGGGTATATACTACTCTTATGCTTCCTCTAACCAGAGCAGTGTCCATGATGAACTTCCTCTGTATGGTCACTGCATGAAATTTTCAAAATCTCATTGTCTGTTGACTGTATTTGGAACAGAACTTGGGAATTTTCCTAAAAAATATGTTGCTTAAACGGTATTGTCAGTGTTGAGTAGCGCAAATATAGTTTCCAATATAAATATTATCCCCCCTAAAAACTAAAAATTAAAAAACCAGAGTGAAATCTAGGCATTCCATGAATTTGAATACCAAAAATCAACAGATATTTTACTGGGAAAATATTAACTTGGAAAACACTAGGTGGAGTAAGCTTGTGTATCTAAAATGAACTTTCCTCTGCCCCCAACCACATCATATGCAAATCATCAACTTCCTTGAATCTTAGGACCACTTCTTTGCTCTTCAATGTTTATTATGAATAATAAATGAAACTAGAGAATTTAGCAATTTAGGGGCTTTTGTGAGAGCAAATTCTTTGAAGAAAATAGGAGCGTCAGAGGAAATGTGAATTTTAAGCAATGACTGGAACATGAAGAAGAAAAAAGCAACAAGTATACAACATGCTTTTAAGAAATTTCAACTTATGCACACTTTAATTTCATAATCTCCCCAACAGGGAGAGAAGCGCTAGAAAAAAGGGAGATGTCCTAAACACTGACTGTGTGCCAATGGTTGCTTAAAACATACTATATATTATTATCTCCATTATTTTTCAGATCACTTAGTAGATTCCAATAGCTCCATTTTTATGGACAAGAAAGATAAGAATTAGAGAGGTTAAGTAGATCAGGTGACACCTTATAAGGAGTAAGCAGTACAAAAGTCCAAATTCATCTTTTTAAACCCCAAACACACGCACTTAGCACTAAACCCTGTGTACAGCGCCCACATTACAGAGCCAAGTATAATCAGTCAGATTTGCCAGCAGAGGACCCTGAGTTGCTATGGTAGCAGTCTCATCAGTAGGTATGAGACTTTTAAACTCCCCCCAAGTATTTCAAGGAAATACTTGACTTCAAAGAGAAGCTAATCCATTCACATTCCATTGCCTTATACATTTTTTTTGGCCTTTTTTAAACTTTTCATTTTATATTGGAGTATA
Organism: Aepyceros melampus; assembly: GCA_006408695.1. Taxonomy (NCBI): domain Eukaryota; kingdom Metazoa; phylum Chordata; class Mammalia; order Artiodactyla; family Bovidae; genus Aepyceros; species Aepyceros melampus. The sequence goes on along the minus strand of SJXQ01001370.1, from coordinate 83,650 downwards.
GCTGATTAAGAATGTTGTGATAGTTTTAGGTGCACAGCAGAGTGACTCAGTCATACATATACATGTATCTATTCTCCCCCCAAATTCCCCTTCCACCAAGGCTGCAGCATCACACTGACACCAGACTTCCCTGTGCTATATAGTAGGTCCTTGATGGTTATCCATTTTAAATTTGGCAGTGTGTATACATCGACCTCAAACTCCCTTACACATATCTTTTAAGCAAAAGTTTATTGTCATGTTAAAACATAATTGTTTTATGACTCATATTTATAAATTACTTAAAACATATGTGCATGCACACACAAATTAGAATTGGTCTCTGTCCTTATTATAATTAAAATTTTTATTAAATATTGGTCTATATGATAGTGGCTGAACCTCCATACAGACATTTAAAAGAGGAATCTTGGTTGTCTTTTTCTTATTAAAATTCATTAAACAATTATTTTTCTCCATCATCATTTAGCAATTAACAAAATTGCCATCGAAATAAGCTTTTAAATACAGCTTCTAAAGACTCAATAATAACCCCCTAATATTACTTTTGCTAATAAAGCTCCGGTTCTTATTTGACTGATTTAGAATCACTAATTCCAGATTCAGTTCAATTGCATTTTCCTAAATATATATGTTTTGCCTCCTCTTGTCTTTTTCTATTTTAAGCTGTCCTTGACGGAATTATTAGCCTACGCCCATGAATATAGATGAAAAGTGTGCATGAACTAAAGTCACTTTCAGAAGTTTAGTGGATATAGCCACTGCCTGAATATCATTTACCCTTCATTTATCCGTGAAAGTTCCAGGTTAGTGTTTTTCAAGTACTGAATAATTGAGAGACATTTCAAAGATACATCCATAAACATGTTATTCATGACAAATAAAAATAAATAAATTAAAGAGGTTTCCAATAAATAATAGGTTGAATGATTACCAAGTAATATAAAATAATTATATGCTTATGATCTCTGCAACAGAGAAAACATTGCTAAACACACAGTAGAAATATATTCTTCAGTTCAGATTAGTCACTCAGACGTGTCCGACTCTTTGTGACCCCATGAATTGCAGCACGCCAGGCCTCCCTGTCCATCACCAAATCCCGGAGTTCACTCAGACTCACATTCATGGAGTCCGTGATTCCATCCAGCCATCTCATCCTCGGTCGTCCCCTTCTCCTCCTGCCCCCAGTCCTTCCCAGCATCAGGGTCTTTTCCAATGAGTCAACTCTTCGCATGAGGTGGCCAAAGTACTGGAGTTTCAGCTTTAGCATCATTCCTTCCAAAGAAATCCCAGGGTTGATCTCCCTCAGAATGGACTGGTTGGATCTCCTTACAGTCCAAGGGACCCTCAAAGAGTCTTCTCCAACACGATAGTTCAAAAGCAACAATTCTTCAGCGCTCAGCCTTTTTCACAGTTCAACTCTCACATCCATACATGACCAGTTTCTACTGTTTCCCCATCCATTTCCCATGAAGTGATGGGACTGGATGCCATGATCTTCGTTTTCTGAATGTTGAGCTTTAGGCCAAGTTTTTCACTCTATTCTTTCACTTTCATCAAGAGGCTCTTTAGTTCCTCTTCACTTTCTGCCATAAGGGTGGTGTCATCTGCATTTCTGAGGTTATTGATATTATCCTGGCAATCTTGAGTCCAGCTTGTGTTTCTTCCAGTCCAGTGTTTCTCATGATGTACTCTGCATATAAGGTAAATAAGCAGGGTGACAATATACAGCCTTGACGTACTCCTTTTCCTATTTGGAACCAGTTTGTTGTTCCATGTCCAGTTCTAACTGTTGCTTCCTGACCTGCATACAGGTTTCTCAAGAGGCAGGTCAGGTGGTCTGGTATTCCCATCTCTTTCAGAATTTTCCACAGTTTACTGTGATCCACACAGTCAAAGGCTTTGGCATAGTCAATAAAGCAGAAATAGATGTTTTTCTGGAACTCTCTTGCTTTTTCCATGATCCAGCGGATGTTGGCAATTTGATCTCTGGTTTCTCTGCCTTTTCTAAAACCAGCTTGAACATCAGGAAGTTCATGGTTCATGTATTGCTGAAGCCTGGCTTGGAGAATTTTGAGCATTACTTTACTAGCATGTGAGATGAGTGCAATTGTGCAGTAGTTTGAGCATTCTTTGGCATTGCCTTTCTTTGGGATTGGAATGAAAATTGACCTTTTCCAGTCCTATGGCCACTGCTGAGTTTTCCAAATTTGCTGGCATATTGAGTGCAGCACTTTCACAGCATCATCTTTCAGAATTTGAAATAGCTCTACTGGAATTCCATCACCTCCACTAGCTTTGTTCGTAGTGATGCTTTCTAAGGCCCACTTGACTTCACATTCCGGGATGTCTGGCTCTAGATGATAATCACCATCGTGATTATCTGGGTCGTGAAGATCTTTTTTGTACAGTTCTTCTGTGTATTCTTGCCACCCCTTCTTAATATGTTCTGCTTCTGTTAGGTCCATACCATTTCTGTCCTTTATTGACCCATCTTTGCATGAAATATTCCCTTGGTATCTCTAATTTTCTTGAAGAGATCTCTAGTCTTTCCCATTCTGTTGTTTTCATCTATTTCTTTGCATTGATCACTAAAGAAGGCTTTCTTATATCTTCTTGCTATTCCTTGGAACTCTGCATTCAGATGCTTATATCTTTCCTTTTCTCCTTTGCTTTTCGCTTCTCTTCTTTTCACAGCTATTTGTAAGGCCTCCCCAGACAGCCATTTTGCTTTTTTATATTTCTTTTCCATGGGGATGGTCTTGATCCATGTTTCATTTTCAACTTACGGAATATCAAAGACCAAAAAAAAAAAAAAAAACACTGAAAGAAGCAAGGAGGACTTCCCTGGTGGCTCAGACGGTAAAGCGTCTGTCTACAATGTGGGAGACCCGAGTTCGATCCCTGGGTTGGGAAGATCCCCTGGAGAAGGAAATGGCAATCCACTCCAGGACTATTGCCTGGAAAATCCCATGGACAGAGGAGCCTGGTCGCTACAGCCCATGGGGTCGCAAAGAGTCGGACACGACTGAGCGACTTCACTTCACTTATAGAGGAAGAAAGATAAGAATGACTTTTTCCACAAAACTCATTCAAGCAAGAAAAGGGTAAAGGGAAATATGTAAAACTGTTGAGAGAAAAAAGCCCACCAACCTCAAATTCTGTACCTTGCAAAATCATCCTTCAAAAGGGAAAGAGAAGGGATTCCCTAGCAGTCCAGTGGTTAAGATTCTGTACTTTTTCACTGCTGAAGGTCTGGGTTCAATCCCTGGTTAGAGAACTAAGATCCTGCAAGCCGTGAGACACAGTGAAACTAAAGAAAGAAAAAACAATTAAGGAGAAATAGACTTTCTCAGACTAACAGAATTTAAGAGAAACTGTTGCCAGTAGACCTGCCTTAAAAGAAATGTTACAAGAAATTCTTTAAAGAGAAGGAATAGAATAGAGGTCAGAAACTTGGATCTATATTGAAAAAGAACATCAAAGAAGTAAGTGAAGGGAAAAATAAAAGGTTTTATTTTTCTTATTCTTAATTTGATCTAACGATCGTTGGAAATAATAGCAACAATGTATTCAATTAAACATGCTTTTGTATATATTATACGCATGCCTATCTGTGAGTATATACATATGAGATGAATCACAGGAATAAGGGCAGCAGGGTTGTTAGTGATAGGTGCTCACACTATCTGTCAAGGGGTGTGGCCTTACTTGAAAGCAGACCTCACTATGTGTCTTCTGAGGACCAGTTCTATGTGAATCACCTGGGGCATATGAGACCCCACTTCTAAACACCTGAGCTTGCATTTTAACAATATCTTCAGGTGGTCTGGATGCTTATCAAGATTTGAGAAGTGATGAACTGTGGTACTAAAGAAGGACCCTCTCTCTCTCATTTTTAATCTTTTAACACCAAGAAATATTCTGTATTGAGGCATAGCCAATCTAGAATGTTTCAGGCAAATAGTGAAGGGACTCCGCCATATGTATACGTGTATCCTTTCTCCCCCAAACCCCCACCCATCCAGGCAGGCACATCATCACATTGATCAGAGTTACTTGTGCTATATAGTAGGTCTTTGCTGGTTTTCCATTTTAAATATAGCTGTATGCCCATGACCATCCCCAAATCCCTAACTATTCCTTCCCTCTGGCAACCATAAGTTCATTTTCTAAGTCTGTGAGTGTCTTTCTGTTTTGTAAGTCAGTTTTATTTGTATCATTTAAGAAGGACCCGCTCTTGATCCCTTGGAAAGTGGTCAGAGATCTCCAGACTCCTGGAAACATTCCAGGATGAGACTGCAGGCCCGTGATCATGACAGAGTAAGAAGAGTTCTGGAATGAGAAGTTTAGTTGGGAAGGAAATTGGGAACTTTGCAAGATGTGGGAGACAGGACAGAAAAGGTAGGCTGAGGCCAGAGGCAGGAGGGCCGGACTGATCTGCTGAGATTTCTGGAGGAAGTCATAGAAAATTTTAAGCACTAAAGAAACAGGATCAGATTCTTATTTCTGGACCGAACTCTGGTGGCAGCGTGGAGGACAAAAGACATAAGAGAGGTCGGAGCAGGCCTGACTTGTGTCCTTAAATGAACATGATTCAGTTTGGGACTAAAAAGGGAGTCTTTGAGGACTCAAAGGTGGAGGGTGACTCCAAGTCCCAGGTCAACAGGGTTCCAGACACAGGCTCCAGTTGCAGGTGGATACAGGTGGGTTCTTTCCTCTCAAAGTGCTAATACCCAACAGCCACATCAGCATCACCCAAGAATCCTTAGAAATTCCTGGGTCTCACCTGAGATATACTATTGTGGGGTAGGGCACACAAATCTGATTTTAAGTTCTCTTTCACGTTTAAAACCACTGCTCTAACCTGCCAAAAATTCTGCAATCGATGCTAAGGCTTAAAAATTGCCACTTTAAAAAACTTTTCCTTAAAAACAAAACAAACAAACAAAACAGAACAGAAATGAGAAATGGGTTCCTATGCCAAGTGGCCAGAATAAAAAGCCACATATAATCTAGACCTTATATAGTGCCCAGAAAAACAAAAAGCATATTGATTATCTCGTCCAAAAGCCTAACATTGGGAGAATTAAAATAGTTCTGGTAGAGGCCTGCTGGGGCTTCTCTTGTGGCTCAATGATAAAGAATCTGCATGCCAATGCAAGACGTGTGAGAGCCTCAGGTTTGATCCCTGGGTTGGTACGACTAAGCATAGCACAGAACATAGCTTCCCTGGTGGCTTAGATGGTGAAGAATACGCCTGCAACGCAGGCGACCTGGGTTCAGTCCCTGGGTCAGGAAGATCCCCTGGAGATGGCAATGGCTATCCCCTCCAATATTCTTGCCTGGAGAATCCCACGGACAGAAGAGGCTGTTGGGCTACGGTCCATGGGATCGCAGTCGGTGGCGACTGAGCACAAAGCACAAAGGATAGGCGTGTTATGCTCTGGGGAGCCTAAATTAAGTAAAACGTCATCATGCCGGTTGTAAATTCTCTGTTCCCTTTATCCTCCACTGAAACGCCCTCAGAAAAAAACGTTGGGATTCCTTCTGGCCCTCTGAAAAGTGTGTTTCTGATGCAACTGCCCATGAAACAAACGCAATCCCAAATTAAAAACCCCCAAAGCCGGGCAGCGGGGCCGGCGCCACCCTCCCTAGGCGAGCAGGCCGTTTCCAGCCGCACCCTGAGGGCGGCAAGGCCTTCCTTCCCCGCGCTGTTCCCGAAGATAAATAAATCGCTCCTTGTTTGTTTTTTTTTTTTCCAGACCTGAAATTATCGGTGACTCAGAGCACTCGGGGCTGCCACAGTCGCCTTAGGAAGGAGGAAAAATGCGCAGACTTTTCCCCTCGCCCGAGGGCCTGACATGCCGAGGCTGGGCCAATCACTGGAGGTTGGCGGGAATCGCACCAAAGTAGGTAAAAAAATGTGGGATGCGCCCCCCGCGAGGCCGGCGCCGGGCTCCAGCGGGCCCTCCCTGCGGTCTCCTCTGCCGCGGGCCCCGCCCCTCTGCCTTCCTCGGCCCTCAGGCCCCGCCCCTCGGCCCTCCTCGGCAACCCCC
>SJXQ01001370.1:48768-77268 GCA_006408695.1 Aepyceros melampus | reverse complement strand
TCTCGTCTTCGCCCCTAATTGATGAGGGATACTGGGTCCACCCACCTCGTCTCCGGAAGCTGAGGAGGACCCCGCCTGCCCGGAGTCAGAGGAGGCTGGGGGATGGAGGTGGGGGAGTGGGGCGGGTCCGCGGGGACGGGGCGGTGCCAGGCAGGCCGGTTGCCTAGCAACGGTGGGCAGCGCGTGACGTGCGCAGCCGCGTAGGGGCCCGCGGTGCCCGCCCACCCCCGGGAGGCTCGCCCGGGCTGCGGTGAAGAGGACGCTCCGTAGACTCGGCGCCAGCCGGCTCCTTCTCCGCGCTCTGCGACCGCCGCGGCGAACATGGTGAGCGGGATTCTGGGGCGGCGCCAGGTCAGGGCGGCAGGAAAGGGAAGAAGGGACCCCGGCTTCCGCCGCCGCGACCCGCTGGACCGCGCCCCGGGGCGTCTCGCCGGCCGCCACATTCTCGCTGTCGCTGCCGCCGCGAGGCCTCCCGCGCGGCCTCGGGAGCCCAGCCGGGGCCGATCCCCCGGCGCCCCGGCTTCGCCGCCAGGGCCCGCCTGCCCTCCTTCCAATGGGGGCCTCGTCGGCGCTGATTTGGCCGAGGCCAGGCGCGGGCGGTCAGCGCCTCGGGTGGTTTCGGCCCGGTAGGTCTGTGCATCTAGGGAAAGGAATGAGGCTTTGATTGAGCCACCTGGGGCCGGGGAGAGGGGCGCGGGATGACCACCCGGCCTGACCCGGGCGATTCCGAACCTGGCCTGTGGCACTTGACTGCCGCCCCCTGCGGTTCAGTCCGCGTCTCTCCGGTCCAGCCGGGCGGTGGCATGTCTGGCCTGCCTGTGTGGTCACAGATTTTCTTTACCTGCAAACAGGTTGGCTCTGCCAGCTCTTGGCTTACAGCGGGGTGGCCCTGACGCTGGGATGCTAATAAAAATAAATGAAAAAGCTTTGTCAGGTCTATCGTTATCCGAGTTGCTTAAAAGTAAACAGATGTTCCGCATATTCTAGATGTTGGACCTTTTGCTTAATGTACCTATTTGCTCCTCCAAAGTAGCATTCTAGTTTGCTGTAGAACCGTGGTATTAACTGGACAACCAAGTAGAATACTTAGTTTCTTTAGTCAGCGCACACTGTTACCATTTTTGGTCAATGATTTGCAGGCGAAGGCTTACCAGACTTTGCTAGAAATATTACACTGTTATTGCATCTGTCTGCCTGAAAGCAGCTAGTACCAGTTCATCTGCATACACTGCATTTCACTGAGTAACAGTTTGGGTTTTCTTAAGGTATTCTTTCATAGTTATGCCTACTGGCTCATTAGTGGAAGAAAAAAGATTAGTAGTTTCTTGATGACTGAGAATACGGAGTAGGAATTTGCTGTTCGATTTTTAATTCTTCTTTGGTTTAATTCTGTGAGCTACAGAGAGGATCAGCATCTTGCAACTTTTTAACTGCTTTAAGATTATACTACTTTATATATTACTCTACACTAAAAGACTTCATCCAACGGCTTTTTCATCAATTTAAGACCATCCACTCTAGTGAAAGTGCTTTGAATCAGATTGGAGTCTGCTTTAGTGCCTTTTGATATGACATAATTTCATTTTCTGTTTGAAAAAAGAATCAAGCCTTTTTACTTTAGTTAAATGCTTGAATTTTAAAGCTTGTTTATTTCTGTACATTCAAATAAAATGAACAGTCGGTTTTATTTATGGCTCAGGAGAAGGAGAAATAAAAATTAATCAAGATGGGTGGAGTCTGAATACATTTCAAACTTAGGAAAAATTTATGAACTACTCTTGTATGGATGCTTTCAATGTGAGTTCAGAATGCAGATGACCATTTCTATTTTTTTAATTGATGTGTAGTTGATTTACAAAGTTTAATTTCTGCTGCCCAGAAAAGTGCTTCAGTTGTACATATATATGTGTATACATACACATGTATACATTCTCTTTTTAAATATTCTTTTCCATTGTGGTTTGTCACAGGATATTTGAATATGATTTCTTTTGCTATACAGTAGGACCTGGTTGGTTATCAATTCTCTATATAGTAGTTTCCATCTGCTAGTCCCAAACTCCCCCTCCATCCCTCCCCTAACCCCCTCCTCCTTCACAACCATGAAATAAATTTGTTCTCTGTATCTGAGACTCTTCTGTAGATAAGTTCATTTGTGTAGATGACTATTTTTAAAGGTTACTCTTCTGTTTAGCCTTATGAGCACAAGAGCATCCTCCCTGTTAAAGAATATAGTGAAGATTGAAAGTTATTCCAGACTATAGCACTTTACCTCTGTGTTTGAAACTGTTTAGATCTGTTGATTAGATGCTTGCTTCCAAGTTTCTTAGCTTTTTTTTTTTTTTTAAGGATTAAATATTAACTGCTGATGAGTTTGTTCTACATTAACAAAATCACTTCCTGGTACTCACTAACTTCTAGAAGCGCTTGGGAATAAAGTAACTTGAAATCAACTCCAAAAATCTCCCTGGGCACTTTAAAATGAGATTTCATGTTTGCATAATCTCACTTTACAGTGCCAAAAAAAGAAAAAAACAAAAAACACCCCATAAGCCTGCCCTTCACAGGAACCATATACACACTCCAAACAAAACTTTGGTGTGCGTGTGTACTGGGTGTGCCAGCTTCCTCATACGAAGATTATTTACCAGCCTACCATCAAATTCCTAGGGTTATCTGCTGAGTAGTTCTTCCTGTTGGGTATGGATCGACATTCACAGGAGACTGGCCTAGCTACTCTTGTGTTACTGTAAATGCATTTGCAGCATAGCTGTGTGGCTCTCTGGGGAGTTAGTGTAGTCTTGCCTCCGAAGCAGTAAAGGTCTGCATGATAATCTCACCCTTTAGTCGTGTCTGACTGTTTGTGACCCCATGGACTGCAGCCACCAGGCCTCCCTGTCCATCACCACCTCCAGGAGTTTACTCAAACTCATGTCCATTAAGTCGGTGATGCCATCCAACCATCTCATCCTCTGTCGTCCCCTTCTCCTCCTGCCTTCAATCTTTCCCAGCATCAGGGTCTTTTCCAATGAGTCAGTTCTTCGTATCAGGTGGCCAAAGTATTGGAGTTTCAGCTTCAACATTAGTCCTTCCAATGAATAATTTGGGACTGATTTTCTTTAGGATGGACTGGTTGGATCTCCTTACAGTCCAAGAGACTCTCAAGAGTCTTTTCCAAAACCACAATTCAAAAGCATCAATTCTTCCTTAACCTCACCCTGATCAGAACTCGGCTCTAACAAACTGAGCTGTTGGCTCAGAATGAATTATAAGTGTATCCTGCCACCTGATGATTAGCAAAAACGTTTTTACTTACAGCCGTCCAGTAGAAAAGGCTGGCCATGTATTATTCCTATGCCTATTTAACATATTTGAAAACAGTCTGTAAAGGATTAATTAACTTGGGGCCTTTTCTGCTCCAGATCTGGTTTTAAAATAATTCAAAAATTAATTTTGAAACATTTTAAGCAGGAAGGTACACAGAATTAACGGTTCCCTTGTACAAAAAAAGATTAACTTTTTTCCATATTTCAGGTTTTTATGTTAGGTAAATTATGCATCTTCATCCCATTTCCTTCCCTCCCTAGAGGTAACATCTCCTTGTCAAAGAAGTAATACACTTACTGGCCAATTAAGGAGATGATTTTTGCAGGCTATTGCAATTGAGAACATTAATTAAAATGAGGAACATCTGCAAAAAGAAACCTGGGGCTGATAAACTGAGGAGTCTTGAGAAAGCCTGGGGGTGGGTCTTAATCTTGGGGTAAGCAAGGGCAGGGTCATTTTGTTAACCCTGAACACAAAATGATGGGAGTGGATTTCTTAATCATCTCTGCTTTCCAGGAGCACAGGGCTCAGGTACAGTCCAACACAGTCACCTGCAGCTGATTCATTTGATCCTCATTATGTTCCACACTTTGAGCTATACATGTGTGTATCTGTATTATGTTTCCTAGATGTATTTTTAGTTTTTATATGTTACCATGCTTCACGCATCCTTTTGCAACTTTGAGAAAAAGAGCTTTGTGAGGTTTAGTTCTAGTTTGCATCCCATCAGCCAGTTTCTCTATTTCTTTTTGTTACTTGGCATTATGTGACTTTGAAAACCAATCCAATAGGTGTGAAATGGGTTCTCGTTCTTTTAATTTGCATTTCTCTCATTAGCAATAGTTGAGTATATTTTCATTTTTTACATGCATACATTCTCAGTGAGCCTGACATTGTTTAAATACTCCTCATGTCTTCATCTCAGCTCATTTGTGGATCCATAAAGTAAATCCAACCTTAAAAGAATATTAATGAGAAATTGTCAGAACCAGACCTGCGTAATGAAGACTGATGTCCCTCATCTCTGGGACCTGCTTTTCTTTAAGCTCAGTACTCTTAATTCTAGCCAGCTGCCCTTGTGAGGCTCTGGTAGTGGTAGAGTGATCCAGAAGAGAGTTCCATGTTTGACTGGATGTGGAGATTAACATCCTCTGCTTTATCCGTATCCTTTTCTTTCTTTTTTCCTAAGCAGTATATTTAGCCAAGATATTTTAAAAAGGAAAAACTAACATGAGGATAGATGGAATATCTGTACTTTCTGCTCAATTTTGCTGTGAACGTAAAACGTCTCTAAAAAAAAGTTTATTAAAAACAAGTAAAGCAAAAATAACCATTATCATTTTTCACAAATAGAACTGGTTTAAGTCAAAATGATGTTTTTAGTATATAGGAAGGCTAAGCATTTGTGTTTTTATGACAGTGTAACTATTTCAGTAATAATTGAGCTGAACTCAATTTGAAATTTGAAAAAAAAAATTGAAACTCTTTAAACACTGTTATTTTAAAATGTACTTTGTTTTTATCCGAATAGCCAGGTCTAGTCTCTGTTGGACTCTTTGGTATTTGCATACCTAAATAATGCTTATCATTTCAGCATCTTAGCTTCCTACCCACATAGCATAATATTCCTCTCCAGGTTGTCCATAAGAGACATACCCAAAGATGTGTATTATACGTCACACTCAGAAATGTTTTAATTTGTTTTTCTTCTGTCCCTACCTCCTTGCCTCAATGTTACAAGTGAGTTTTCACTTGGAATTGTCCTTCTAAAAGCTGTCCCCTCTTCATTTTGCTTTAAATTTTACATTGGGAGAAGCATAGGAGAGGAGATGTCAGATTGGTGCATCTCAGTAATGCTTTGACAAACTTGTTGCTTAATTCATCATGGACTCTTCTGTACAAGGACCCCATAGAGTTGAGTGATCCTTAACTCTTTTAAGATTGCCTTCTAGTAGCTGACATTGTAATGCTTATGTGCTCTTTACCCTATTTCATGATGTGTCTGCTGTGTTAAAATTGAAGAATCTATTTTTTGGTAGATCTTTAAAAAATAGCTGATTTCAGTAAAAATGCAATCAAAATTCTTAAAATTCATATTTTAATTTGTAGTATGAAATAATGAGACTTTGGCTTTATTTATTTTTGACTTGACAAGGGACCATCAAAGAACTCTTACAGTGTTACAAGGTTTAGGATGAGTGCTTGAAAGGTAGAAACTTCAGTGCATACTATAGCAGGAAACCTAATTTAAAACTAATTTATCTTTGTGCTTTTGGATCACCTAAAGGGAAGACTGTTTACTCCTTTCAACATTTTTGCGTTACTTTATAGGTTGTTGCTCCTCTTTGTCTTATCACAGAAAAGAAAGATGAATTTTCTACCCATATTCCTATCTTGATCTGCTTTCAGGAGATTGCCAGCTTGTAAATGTAATTAGTGTTTATTTTTAAATTGTTTCATGTAGTCCATTTTTGCTCATAGTTTTGTGGTTTTTTTTTTTTTTTGGTAGTAATAGAGCTGAAAGTAAAGCATGGGCAAATATGGGTAAAACTTCTCTAGGTTGCTAGGAAGCAATCTTGCAAGTCAGTTGTCAAAGCTCTGAGGAATTCTCAAATCACTGTGTGAGAATGTTTTAAGTCATCTTTAGACCAGTGTTGTTGAATAGAAATAAAATGTGAATTACTTACGTAAATAAAATGTGAATTTAAATTTTCCAGTAGCCTCATTTGAAAAATGAAAAGATAAATATATCTGAAATATGTCAACATTTAATCAATGTAAAAATGAGACATTTTACATTCTTTTCTCATACAAATTGTTTGAAATCCAGTATATATTTTTATATTCAACACATCTCAATTCAGACCCTCAGTTTTCATTGGACACATTTGGTATATATTTAGATATAAACTTTACAGTTGAAAAAGTAGATTCACATACCTAAGTTGCCCCAAGCATATTTAGTTTTCCAGTTATGGAATGGATAATTGATTTTAAATTTTAAATTAATTAAAGAAAAGTGAAGTCACTCATTTGTGTCTGACTCTTTGCAACCCCGTGGACTGTAGCCTGCCACGCTCCTCTGTCCATGGGATTTTCCAGGCAAGAATACTGGAGTGGGTTGCCATTTCCTTCTCCAGGGGATCTTCCCGACCTAGGTATCGAACCCAGGTCTCCTGCATTGCAGGCGGACTTCTTAACATCTGAGCCACCAGGGAAGTCCCTAAGTTAATTAAAGTGAAATACGATTAGAAATGCAGTTCTTACCACACTGGCCACATTTAATGGACTCAATAAACCACATGTGGTTAGTGGCTACCTTGATGGACCAGCGTCAGACTTTGTGGACTGGCCTATTTAATTTGTAAGGGGAAGTTAATGTGGATACCAGCACTTTTGTTAATTCTTTGCATGTTTGCATATGACTGTGCTGAGATAGCACTGTTACCTATTGCACTGTTTTATGGGACTTGTTAAGATGTTTTGTGGAACTGGACTGTTGAGGTCCGTAAGATAGGATTTGTGTATTTCAATAGCACGAAGTCTCTGCTAGTAGGCCCACAACAGATGTTGCTGAATGAAAGTGAACAAGAGGACATTCTTTGTTCTGATGGGGCAGGTTCCCATAGAGATGGATTGCTTTATTTTTATACTTTTTATTCTTCCTTACCTTTTTAAAAAAAATACAATGAAAATTGAGTTTTAAGTACCTTCTCTTTGTATAGTGTTATAATGTAATTTGAGTCTTATAGTGAAAATCCTTTGAGATAGATAAAGCAAGTATTGTCAGAATGGCAGCTTTGAAATAATTCTGGCATACAGAAACCCCCTCAGCAGTGCCAGTTCCCTTCTCTTAAAAATGAAATAATGATATTTGATGCTCACTGAGGCATCCTGAACCATAGAAAAGCACTTGAAAGCTTAACAAATGAAAGAACAAGAAGTAATGCTGTCTCAGATGACTTATAAGTATTTACTGTGTGTCAGGCATTGTGTTACTGTATCTCACTCATCCTTACAGCAGCCCAGGGAAGGGTATTGTATCATAGCTGTGAGACTACACTGGGTCTGGCTGTCTAGGTGTTTTGACTCTTGCCACTTATTAACTATATGACCTTAGACACATGACTGACTGTGCTGTGTCTCCAGTTCATCATGCTTCCAGATGGGGATGGTAATAGAACCTCCCATCACAGCATTCTGGGTGAAGTGTGTATGTAATAAACAAAGCATACCTGGCACATGGTTAAGTGCTGCTTATCCGCATTGGCTAAAATAGTAATATTAAACTACCTTTGATCCACATTACACGGATAGTCTCATTTCTTTATATTGTGATTACACTAGTGCATACTTAAGTAATTGTAGATAAAATGCAAACAGTGGGTGAGTGCGTTAAAACATGTCTTTTTAATTGTTTATTATATTTAAATTCATGTTATTTGACTTGGAATCATTATACATGATCATTTTTTTTATAATCAACTTTTTAATTTGACTTTTCAGGTGACTTTGATTCTAAATATAAAAAATCTTGTCTTCCACTCATATTTTTCCTGAAGTAATTAATGGAGATTGAAACATAGTTCTTCTTGGCCCTCAAGGTTTACAATGGAAGTGGAAGTGTTAGTCGCGCAGTCATACCCAGCTGTTAGCAACCCTGTGGCTGTAGCCCACCAGGCTTCTCTGTCTGTGGGATTCTCCAGGCAAGAATACTGGAGTGGGTTGCCATGCCCTCCTCCAGGGGATCCTCCCAACCCAAGGATTGAACCCAGGTGTCCCGCATAGCAGGCAGACTCTACCATCTGAGCCACCAGGGAAGCCCCAAGGTTTACAACATCAACAGTTTATTCAGTAAATACTTGAGAAATTATATGCCAAGAACTGACCTCAGCACTTAGGATACTGCTCTGGGTAGAGGGGGATTGTGTGTGTGTGTTAGGCAGAGGACATTGATAAAGATCCCAGAGTTAATGTGATGTGTCACTGTGGTTTTGTTTCCCTGATGTTGAACACCTGTTCATGTGCCTCTTGGCCATTTGTATGTCTTTGAAAAAAAAACGTGTATTCAGAGCCTCTGCCCATTTTTTAATTGAATTTTTTGTTGTTCCTGAATTGTATGAGTGAGTCCTTTACATATTTTAGATACTAACCCTTTATCAGGTACATGATTTGCAAATATTTTCTCCCAAGAGTTCAGTTGGATGGTTTCCTTTGTTGTGCAGAAGTCTGTTCATTGGTATAGTTCCACTTCCTTTTTGCTTTTATTGCTTTTGTTCTTATAGTCAGATCCAAATAATCATCACCAAGACCTATGTCAAAGAGTTCGCCATCTGTGTTTTCTTTTAGGAGAGTCACCATTTCAGATCTTACATTCAAGTCTTTAATCCATTTTTTGAGTCACTTTCCTTATGTTGTAAGATTCTTTTGCACATGACTGTCTACTTTTCCCAGCACCGTTTGTTAAAGCACTGTCCTTTCCCATTGTACAGGTGACCCTTGAATAGCACCAGTTTGGGTCCACTTAGCCACGGATGTTTTTCAATAGATTTGTGCTGCCATACTACACAATGTGTGGTTGGTTGCATCCACCAATGTGAAACCACGGATTCAGAGGGCTGACTGCAAAATTATATGCTTCTTTTCTGCTGTGCCGAGGGTCGGGCCCCCTAATTCTCAAGGTATTCAGGGTCAACTGTATATTCTTGATTCTTTTGAGGTAAATTAATTGACCATATATACATTAGAATATCAATTATAAGAAAGAAATGTTAGTAACAAATGTTGGTGAGGATGTGAAGAAAAGGGAACCCTTGTGCACTGTTGCTGGGAATATAAATTGGTGCAGTCATTATGGAAATCGGGCTTCCCTGGTAGCTCAGATGGTAAAGCATCTGCCTGCCAGCGGGTTAGGTCCCTGGGTCAGGAAGATCCCCTCAAGAAGGAGATGGCAAACCACTCGAGTATTCTTGCCTGGAGAATCCCATGGACGGAGGAGCCTGGGAGGTTATAGTCCATGGGGTCGCAAAGAGCTGGACACGACTGAGTGACTGCACTTTCTTTCTTTCTTTTATTTTTTCCATTATGGAAATCAATGTGGAGATTCCTCCAAAAGTTCAAAAAGAACTACCATATCATCCACTTCTGGGTATTTATCCAAAGGAATAAAAGATGTATACAAGCCCTTGTTAGTTGCAGCATTCTTTACAATAGACAAGACATAGAAGCTGCCTGTGTTCATTGATGGATGACTGGATAAAGAAAATGTGGCATATATATGTGCACTTATAAATACATAAGTGTAATATTATTTAGCCATAAAAAAGATGTTTTACCACTCGCAACAACATGGATGGAGCTTGAAGGCAACAAGCTAAGTGAACTAAGTCAAACAGAGAAAGACAAATACCGTATGATCTCAATTATATAAGGAGTCTAAAGAAAAAACCCACACTCACAGATTAAGAGAACAAGCTGATGGTTGCTAGAGAGGATGGTGAGCGAAATAGGTAAAGGTGATCTAAAGACACAAACCTCCATTGTCCCTGGGATGTCATGAACAGCTTGGCAACTATAATTAATAATACTTACTGAATATTTGAAAGTTGCTAAAAGAATAAATCCTTAGAAGTTCTTATCACAAGAAAGATTGTAAGTTTATGTTGATGGAAGTTAACCAGACTTACGGTGACTGTTTCACAGTGTATACAATACTGAATCGTTACACTGTACTGTACACTTGAAATTAACAGTTAATTATAGTGCAAAAAATATCTTTTTCACCATCTTCACAAGTACTTTCATGGATCCTTGATGTGATACACAGTGAGTTGTCACTTATAAAATGAAGTAATGTGAAAATTTTCCTTCTTTAAAACTTTTTTTTGGGGTCAGTTATGCGGAACCTAAAAAACAAACATAAAATTTTGCAAAGAGCATTCAGATGACTGAAGTTTTGTGTCTTTAGCAAAAAGGCAAGAATAGCATGTCTCATCAGGAAAAAAGCAGTCTAAAGGAGATGAACAGAAATTGCTAGAAGTGTTCTTAAAGTGAAAGTGAAGTCGCTCAGTCATCTTCGACTCTTTGCGACCCCAGGGACTGTAGCCCACCAGGCTCCCCCAGCCATGGGATTTTCCAGACAAGAATACTGGAGTGGGTTGCCATTTCCTTCTCCAGGAGATCTTCCCGACCCAGGGATCGAACCCGGGTCTCCCACACTATGGGCAGACTTTTTACCATCTGAGCCACCAGGGAAAAGGAAATTTAGAAAGGAAATTCCTTTTTTTAAAGGAAATTTAAAACAAAAATTATTTATTTGGCTGCGCTGGGTCCAAGTTGCAGTATGTAGGCTCTAGTTCCCTGACCAGACATGGAACCTGGACTCCCTGCATTCAGAGTGAAGAGTCTCAGCCTCTGGACCCCTGAAGTTCTGCTTACAAGTTTTCTGCTTTTCTTTTTTCCTTCAGGAGACCCTAAAGTTTTGAGATACAGTCTTTTCATTGGTGTAAGAATTGTACTATAAAGAATGGGGAAAAACATCTTGAAGGGCATTTCATGAAAATGGAATAATCATTTTCCAGAACCTAATCAAGTAGATGATATTTCTTAGGTAAAAGAGTTAGTTAGTTCTTCCCCTTAAGGAGTGCAGTCTGGAGAAAGTTGATCACGTCCTTGGTGATGCTGTGCTAGGAATGATTATCCTCTGCGCTGGCACACGGAAGCCTTGAGTCACCGGGTCCAGATGGTGGTTGAGGGACCAGGTAAGCCTTGACTTCCCAGAGGAGATGCCTGAGCTGAGCCCTGGAGGCTCTGGCAGAGGAGAGGAGGAAAGTAAAGCACCACTGGTGCATCCAGAGAGTCACAGTTGGCCTGACTGCAGTTATGGGGCAGGTGTCAGGGAGAAGTGGGAAGGAGACTGCAAAGATGTGGCATAGAGGACTTGGCGCGGCGTGGGCTCATCCTGAAGGAAATCAGACGCTGGAAAGAGGGCAGGAAAGCCCCAGGACTGTTGCCCGTGTGCTCGCTGCAGCCTGGTGTTCCCCACCCTGCTCGCCTGTCTGTTTTGGGAGTGGGTAGGAGGGGGGATGGGGACTTCTATTTTCTCTGTCAGGTTTATTGTTACTGTTCTTTAATTGTTGCTTTTATTTAAAGTTTTTGTTAATTTTATTTATTTTATTGTTGTTAGGTTTTATTTCTCTGTCCGGTTT
Organism: Aepyceros melampus; assembly: GCA_006408695.1. Classification (NCBI taxonomy): domain Eukaryota; kingdom Metazoa; phylum Chordata; class Mammalia; order Artiodactyla; family Bovidae; genus Aepyceros; species Aepyceros melampus. The sequence continues at coordinate 65,734 of SJXQ01001370.1, read as the reverse complement.
GTTATTGTTCCTCCCCACCCTTTCTGACTCCCTGCCTCCCAGGTGGGGTGAGGAACCTGTTAAGCCTAGTCAGATTGTATGAGTGCAGGCAATCCGAGTAACAGACTGTTTTTTAGCAACTGGGCTTTTATTATGATTAGTCTACTTTGGATGTTGAAATAATTTTTCTGTAAGATTTGTTTTTCTTCTGGTGGGGTTATGGCTGGTGGTTCAGAGAATTTAGGTTTTTGAAGGAGAGGTGGTTTTTTTTTCTCCAACTAAGTAAGGTGTATCCATAAAATCATTTTTGTGCACCTCTGAACTTTACCATATACTGGTAGAGTTGCTGTTTGATCTGCATAGACTGTCTTAAGGACATGGTTTGTGTTTTGCTGTGAGGTGAAGGACTTCTACAAGTTGTAATTGGCTATCAATTTAACGCTGTTTGGTCGCCCTGGTTTGGGGGATGAACCAGTGAGTTAGGGCACGGAGTTAACTTGGAACATTTTCTGGATCACTGATAGTCTGTGTGAAGTGAAGTGAAGTCACTTAGACATGTCCGACTCTTGTGACCACATGGACTGTAGCCTATCAGGCTCCTCCATCCATGGGGTTTTCCAGGCAAGAATATTGGAGTGGGTTGCCATTTTCTTCTCCAGGGATCTTCCCCACCCAGGGATCAAATCCGGGCCTCCCGCATTGTAGGCAGACGTTTTTACCATCTGAGCCACCAGGGAAGCTGATAGTCTGTGTAGTGACTGTTTAAATGACAGAGTGGCCATCCCTCGGGGTGGTGTGGCCTTGGGAGATAGGCTCTCCCACATCGAGGTCCTGTGGGCACCTACCTATCTTGGCTAGTGGGGGCAGGAACTTAATTAGCTCCTTCTTGCGCCCTTGGTCAGGCCCCCTTGAGCAAGGCACAATATATAAAACCATCCTCAGCAGCTCTGGACAGTTTGGACTTACCAAGGGATAGAGGATGCTGTATGTTTGCTGGTCTGATCTATACTTACTGGGCAGGGACAGACTGTAGGACAGAAACTGTTAGCTCACCCCACAGGTCCAGGTTTTCACCATTGTGAATTGTGGTTTACTGCTGTAGGTCAGGTTTATAAGTTTTAAACTATCTGGTTGTTTTGACTTTTTCCAAATTAACACAAAGAATACACCCCTCTCAGAGAGTCTATTATCTAAATTCCCCCCCAAGATTGCTTCCTCACCTCCAGCAGTAGTTGGCTATAATTATTGAACTCCAGTTGAAATCCTGACCCTCAGAGGCATTATTTTACTGCCTAGTACAGTAACTGAGGTTCCTGATGACACAAGCCATCTATAAAGCTAAATAGTTTTTCCAAGACAGAAAATGACATAATAGGCTTTATAAATCTGTTTACCCAAAGTGTACTATTTTAGTACATATTAATTTTTTGTATGTTGTTTTATATTAAGCTATTTATAAAGTCCTCAGTTGCATCAGCCGTAGTTCACATGCTCAGTCACCCCGTGTGGTAGTGGCTGCTGCGTTGAACAGTGCAGATGGAGAACATTTGTGTCATCACAGAAGGTACTGTGGCTCAGCATGGCTCTCTGAACAGTGGATTGCAGAGTTAGAGATGCGTGGTCAGGCCTCAGGGCCTGGTGGTAGAGTGACACCTAAACACGGCCACCTATTTCCCTGTTTTCAGCGTGACAACTGAGCCAGAAAGACTCTTCTGTTGACCCTTGCCAGAATTCCTGGAATGTGGGGTGGCGGCAGAGTGGCATCCAGGAGGAGACCTGGGGACCTAAGTGCTTCTCAGGCTTTCATTCATATTTATTTGAACATTCAGTGGCATTTTGGTAGGGAGATAGATGTATGTGTTCAGCACAGATTCTTGACCCAGAATCTGTGAGGCTTTTAAACCTTTCATGTAAAAATGTCCCTGACATACTTGTCACTCTCATTTGTTATCTCAACATTATTGCTCCGAGGCACTGGTTGTAGTAAGCAGAAGCCTAAATATTTTGTAGTCAGTAATTTTCTGTTTCTCCTGGCCCTTGTGCAAGGATAGTGTAGGTAAAGGATATTCATGAACTCATTTTAAAACTCCCCAATTCCTTTGATTAGCATTTATGCTGAGTTGGCAGGTTGAGAAAGGACGTAATTAATGCCTTTTTTTTTCTGCCAGGTTTTTTGTAAATTTGAAATTATATTTGTCTGCTATGTAATATCCTACTTTCAAATATTTCAGACTCTCTCAGCTTAGAGAAATAATTTTTAAAAATATAATAATTTTCAGAGCTAAGACAGTAGCTTTCATTCCTATTTTCTCCAGTGAGGGAGGGCTTTTTTAGGTATAGCTGACTTCAAGTTTGGAGCCAGTCAGGCATCCTCCTTGCGTTTGGTGGTGTAGGCATAGACCACTGTGATATTTTGGGGAAAGATGGGCTGCTGTGAACCATCACATTTTAGCTGTTTAAATTGTTTACAGTAATTGAATCAGAAACTTGAGCTTCTTTCGAAGCTTACCACTCTTCCACTAGAATGGAGAGAATTGATGTTTTAAATGTGTTCACTCATCTGCAACTTTAAAATACCCAGTGTTTCATAGTCTTTGTAGCTTTTCCTTCCCCTCTGTTAGTAAAGATAAGTTTTTAAAAAGAAGTGTACACTGAGTGAATGTTGAGTATAAAAGGCAGTGCCTCCTTGTATTCATTTAGTCTCTAAATCAGTGTTTTACAGAAGCTCTTCTAGAGATGACTCAGGTTTGAGATCCGTTTCAGATGGTAAAGAATCCACCTGCAATGCAGGAGACCTGCGTTCAATCCCTGGGTTGGGAAGATCCTCTGGAGGAGGGCATGGCAAGCCACTCCAATATCCTTGCCTGGAGAATCCCCATGTACAGAGGAGCCTGGCAGGCTAAGCACTCCCATGCTTCAAGAACAAGTTAAAACTGGTAGCCACATGAGATAAAATACAGTGAAGTTAATCATTTAACAGCAACTATTTTGACATGGGGGTGGAGTTTTAAGAGCAACTGCTAATTCTCCAGTGGTCACTGATACAGAACAGAGAGAAACTCAAATCGTGGATAACATATCTTTTTAAGGTAATCACAAGGCTCTTGTTGTAATGCAGATCTATTTTTGCTCTCAAGATTTTCTTTCCTAACTGCAGTAGATTTTGGTCCTATTTCAGAGTATCCTTTAAAGGTCTTTATTGTTAAAACTTTGCAGTTGAATAAAAATAACTCTAGAAATAAACTTCCTTTTTTTTTTTTTTTGGCCTTGCTGGACAGCATGTGGAATCTTAGTTCCCCACCCAGGGATTGAACCGGTACTCCCTGCAGTGGAAGCACGGAGTCTTCACCACTGGACCACCAGAGAAATTACTTTAGAATCCCAACTGAGCTTGATTTTCCTTTAAAAAAAAGACTTTGGATTTTTTTTTGACAGCTGAGCAGTTAATATGTTAATAATTAACATTTTAGAAAAATACTGAAAACTGATACTTATGGGAGAGGATCTTTCCTGTTAGGTAAAAACACAGTAAACAAGGGATTGTGTGTATCAGGATTACACCTGTTTTGAAGATTCCTTGTAATGTCTTTTTGTGGTAACAAATCCACAGGACTTACTACTCACAGGAATTCTTATCATTATGATAGATGAGCCATATTTCAGAATAATTGGCTTCTTTTCTTTACTGCTGTGTCTTCTGTTTGAAACACCACTTTGAGAAGGGACCCCTTTAGGCTTTAAAAGGAGACTGTGTTCCCCAAAATGCTTTGACTTTGGGCCTATTAGTTTTTGTAATGTACTCTTACTGCTACTGCTTCATTATAAAAATTAAACTTGTAGGCAGAGAAGTGAAATAGCAATGAGTGCTAAGATTTTATCATATTTCTTGAAACTTAAAGCAACAGTATAGCGATCTTCACCTGGAGTTTATTGGACATGTAAGAATCTCAGAGTCTGCCCCAGATACTCTGAATCAGAATCTGTACAATCTACATTTTAACAGGATCCCCAGGTGATAACACTGATCTAGTGCTCGCCCTTAAATAAGTCAACTGAGGAACTCACTCACTTTGGAGATGTTAAATGACACACCCGAGGTGACACAGCTCGTTTGTGGGGAAGCTTGGGTGGAGCTGTTGCTCTCGTAATTCTGGGACTTTAATTTCAAGTTAGCTTCTTTTGGCCTCTAAAAAGTTAGTAAACTATAGTTACTTAAGGATTAGTTTTCCTTTTTTCCATCCCACCAGTCTTCACCCCAGCTTTGCAGTTGGCTCCCTCTTGCCTGCTGATGGAAGGCGGAGGATGAGCCCTGCTGGTGCCCCGACCCCGTGGGGGGTGCAAGTGGGGGCGCAGGCAGAGCTGGTTGGGCTGGAGGAGTAGTTCTCTTGCCTTCTCAGTCGGCCCTTACGGCTTTTGTTTTAGTTCAGCTTCATAAGAGTCATTATCGGGTCTGGGGACCAGTTGTTTAATCTTCCATACCAAATATATTGCAAGTATATGCTAAGTAAACCAAAGGCTAACACATTGAAGCATATTTTATTCATTATGATTGAATCTAATAAACACGTTGCCTTGTGCATTTTTTAAATTACCTTCAAGGGCAAAAGTTGGTGTTACAGCATTAACTCGTCACAAAGAGATTGTATTTGTTTACCGCAGGTTAGAGAAGATGAGTGTTTCGTGATGTTAGTCAGCCTCCTGCTGACTGAACACTTGATCCTGACTCACTCCTTCTGACCCTCCCTTCCCAGCCAGGGTGTGGTGCACAGGTGACTGTCCTCCTCCATGTGCGCTTCCCCTTTCCTGGATGAGGTCTTCATCAGCTCTTGCCTTGCTGACAGAATCAGCCTTGCAGGTGATGGTCTTGCCACAGTTCTCTTCCTGCTTGGTTGTCTTATGCGTCATTTCATTATTTTCCAAAAGCACAACTCTGGTCACCTTTACTTTATGTTGAAAATATCCAGTGCCTCCCCCTTGCCCCCGCCCATCCCCATCTCAGTCCCCTCTTCTCGTGTTGTGCACTCTGGGTCCTGTTAGTCAGGAACTGTCTTTTCATCCTTCCAGTCCCTCAAAGAGTGACTCACCAAAGAGTGGAAACGCTCCATGACTTTCCTGTGTCCCCACCCCGCCCCCAGTTTGCCTTCTATAAACCTCCTTCTGGAGTTTATCAAGGAATAGTGAGTGTTTTACCCCTGTCTTCGTCTTCTCCATCAGTGCATGTCCTTGAGAATCTGATTCATCTTTCATTTCAAAGGAATATAAAAGTGAACAAAACAGACTTAATAGTGTGAAGGCACTTAACACCCCTCTGGGGAGACAAATAATCCTACAGACAAGACTTGAAACTGTAGTGAGTGTCATGGGTTAGAGACACATGGAAGTATGTGGTAGTGGTTTTAACTCAACTTGGGTTTTAGAGAATTGATCTGAGGTATAAAGAGTGAATGAGGCAGAGAAGGGTAAAAAATCAAAATAAAGACTCTTAACTTGCTTTACATAGATGACTGTGATGACTGGAACAATGTTTCTCCTAAAGCAGTAACAGAAGGTTTAGGAAAGTAGTTTTTAGAAGTGCGAAAGTGATATTGTGCAACTTTTGAGGTAGTTTTCTGGCCTTAATTTTGGATTAGATCAGGTGGGATTGAGGTGAATGATGGCTTCCCAGCTGGCTCAGACAGAAAGAATCTGCCTGTGATGCAGGAGACCTGGGTTCGATCCCTAAATTGGGAAGATCCTCTGGAAAAGGGAACGGCTACTTATTCCAGTATTCTTACCGGGAGAATCTCATGGACAAAAGAGCTTGGTGGGCTATAGTCCATGGGCCACAGAGTGTGGGACACAACTGAGCGACTGACACGTTAACTTTAGTGATTGGATGTGGATTAGATTAGGTGGGATTGTGGTTTAGTCGCTCAGCCATGTCCGACTCTTATAATGAATGAATGATTAAATGGCCCAGTTACCTTAATACTCAGTAATTGCTAGGATCTTTGTGTATTTTAACCCCTAGAATTCTTACATGCAGTTTTAAGTAACAGCTTTATTGACATTCAGTTCATAGATCATAAAGTACAATTCACAGATTTTCAGTTTATCTCCAGAGTTGTGCACCCATCACCACTGTCAAATTACAGAACATTCTGTCTCTACAGAAAGAGGCTCCATAGTCACTCTCCATTCCCTGTCCAGCCGCTCATCTATTGTCCATGGATTTGCCTGCTCTGAACATTTTATGAAAATAGAATTGTGAGATACGTGGCCTCTTAAACCTGGTCTTTCACTTGTTCAGTTGCTTAAGTCGTGTCTGATTATTTGCAACCCCATGGACTGCATCATGCCTGGCTTCCCTGTCCTTCACTATCTCCCGGAATTTGCTTAGACTGAAGGCGATGGCAGCCCACTCCAGTACTGTTGCCTGGAAAATCCCATGGATGGAGGAGCCTGGTAGGCTGCAGTCCATGGGGTCACTAAGAGTCAGACTCGACTAAGCGACTTCACTTTCACTTTTCACTTTGATGCATTGGAGAAGGAAATGGCAACCCACTCCAGTGTTCTTGCCTGGAGAATCCCAGGGACAGGGGAGCCTGGTGGACTGCCGTCTCTGGGGTCGCACAGAGTCGAACACGACTGAAGTGACTTAACAGCATGTCTATGGAGTGATGTCATCCAACCATCTCATCCTCTGTCACCCCCTTCTCCTCTGCCCTCAATTTTTCCCAGCATCAGAGTCTTTTCCAATGAGTCGACTAGACTCTTCATGTCAGGGGGCCAAAGTATTGGAGCTTTAACATCAGTCCTTCCAGTGAATATTCAGGGTTGATTTCCTTTAGGACTGATTAGTTTGATCTCCTTGGTGTCCAAGGGACTCTAAAGAGTCTTCTTCAGCACCCCGATTCAGTCTTTCACTTAGCATGTTTTTCAAGGTACAGTTTGAAGTGTAGCACGTGTCAGCATCTCATTGTTATGGTGAGTGAGATTCCATTGTATGGATTTGCCACGTTTTGTTTATCTGTTCACCAGCTGATAAACATTGGGTCCTTTTACTTTTTAGCTGTTAGGAATAATGCTGCCATAAACTTTCAGGTACAGATTTTTGTATGGACATTCATTTCCTTTGTATATACAACTAAGAGTGGCATTGCTGGGTGTTAATGTTTAATGTTTGAGGAACTGCAAGACGGTTTCCTGAAGCATCTGTGCTGTTTGACAGGTTCTAATGCGGGAGACCCGGGTTCGATCCCTGGGTCGGGAAGATCCTCTGGAGAAGGAAATGGCAATCCACTCCAGTATTCTTGCCTGGAGAATCCCATGGACGGAGAAGCCTAGTAGGTTACAGTCCACGGGGTCGCAGAGAGTCGGACACGACTGAGCGACTTCACCTCACCTTCAGCAATGTTTAAAGGCCCTATTTTCTCAACAGCCTCATGAAAATTTGTCATCGTCATCTTTTTTGTTAACAGCCATCCTAGTGTGTGTGCAGTATTTTTTCATTATGATTTTGATATGCACTTTCCTAATGACTAGTAATGTTGAATATTTTTTCCAAGTGCTTCTTGGCCATTTTTAAATTTTCTTTAAAGAAATGTCTATTCAGATCACTTGCCCATTTTTAAATTGGGTTGTCTTTTTTTTTTTTTTTTTTTTACTGTGGTTATAAGGTTTCTTTTTATATTCTAGATACAGATTTATTGGATGTATCATTTGCAAATATTTTTTTGTAGTTGCAGGTTATTTTTTCATCTCACATGTATTTTAACTTCTTAAAAAACTTGATGTTAATTTTGGGTATCATTAACAATTGGTATTGTTCAGTAGTTAAATTCCATTAAGTTTACAATTCTTGTTTTAGAAAAGCTAACATGCAAACCAAAGTAGTTAATGAAGCATAAAAAATTGTAAATAAAATTAATGAGAATAGCACATTCCTTAAGATGAAAACCTAGTTTTAGATCTTCTGTTACCAACATCTTGTGTGACCACTTCATTTGGGGATAGCAAGTATATAATATGATAAAAGGTTGTGTGTGTATTTTTCTTTCTGGTCAGTATAATCCCGATTAAGCTATCCTCTTTGTTGTAGCAGTGAATATCTACTTTTATTTAAGATAAAATTGACGTGTAACATGTAAGCTTAGAGTTTACATGGTGTTGGTTTTTGATACATTTATGTATTGCAATACAGTTATCACTGTTAGCTAATACTTGTATCACATCACATGAATATTTCTTTACTTGTGTAAACAGTTAAGGTTTAGTCTCCTAGCAATCTTACTTATTCTAATTTTAACTTAAAACTTGGCGATTTTTTAAGTGAAATTTTAAAGGTCTGTGACTGATACATTACTGGATATTAATCATAATTTTGACATGTGAATAGAACAAAAACCTTTAAAATATTCTTATATTAGCAAAGGGTATGCTATAGAAGTGGAGTTTTCCCAACCTAGCCACTTTGACCATCTGTTATTCATTATGAAAAGAATTTGGGAGGGGGTGTTAACACCTGAATTGGAGAGATAACTACCCACAGTCTGGGCTCTGAGCAACCTCTGTGAGAAGAAACTAGTCTAGCACCCCAAGAAGCTCTGTCTTCCAGGTTCTAGGGTCAGAGGAGCCGCTGTGGCCACATCTTCCCTTACTTCCACGTAATGTGATGAACGGCTTTGTACGTGTCATCTTTTTAAAGTTTAATGACTGAGATTAGTTTTTGCAGCTCAGATTTTCTAGTCTTCCTAGTAGGTGACTGTAAGTGCATACCAGTCTATAACCAGAAGCCATAGTGTTTTTTATTTGGCATGATAAAAGTTGTACCCCTTTATGGCATTCTTCTCTCTTCACTCTAGGCCTCAGGAGTGCAAGTTGCCGATGAAGTATGTCGCATTTTCTATGACATGAAAGTTCGGAAGTGCTCCACGCCAGAAGAAATCAAGAAAAGAAAGAAGGCTGTCATCTTCTGTCTCAGTGCAGATAAAAAGTGCATCATCGTGGAGGAAGGCAAGGAGATCTTGGTGGGAGATGTTGGTGTCACCATAACCGACCCTTTCAAGCATTTTGTGGGGATGCTTCCTGAAAAAGATTGTCGCTATGCTCTGTATGATGCAAGCTTTGAAACAAAGGAATCCAGAAAAGAGGAGTTGATGTTTTTCCTGTGGTAAGCATTGTTTAAAATATCAAGCTTTCATAAACTCAGAGTTAATCTCTTGTTGTCAGCTTAGCTCTTCTCCAGAGTCTTCAGCACACTGTGCCCAGAGCCAGCCCTCTTCCCAATTGATTTGTGCTTTTGAAGCGGGTGCGGTCGTCATCTCTGATTGGGATTTATTCTTTGTCTACACTCTCCAGGAGGGTAGCTGCTGGCCTCTTGGGGCTATTGACATGAGACAAAATCAGAAGTTCGGCTTTAGTTTGAGTCGCCACATTTCAGATGCCCAGTAGTCAGTCACATGTGATGTGGCCGCCTCGTTAGGCAGCACTGAGCCAGAACATTCCCATCACTGCAGAAAGCTCTGTCAACAGTGCTGCTTTACACAGTGGAAAAGAACTGTAAAGCTATTTACATGGCCTTTTTCTTGAAAGGCTGTTTAAATTATTCTGGTCTTTTCAAATAAGTTCATACTTGAGATTGAGTTTGACTTGAACGTCACCCTGATCCTCACTTAATCATATTACTGTACATCCCATGATAATGGAATTGCCACGTAGTGAGACTCTCTCTAGCTTCTAAAGGGGTAGGTGGTAATGGCCTGTGATTTGGGGAGTAGGGTTGGGCCTGTGGGTCCTCTTGATCCTTTGGCCTGAGCTGGGCAAGGCAAGCAGGGGTTTAGCTCTTAGCTCTGTGCCAGGGGACTGGGAGATCAGAGCATTCTGGTTTCAAGGAATGTGACTCTAGGCCACCCCTAGTCCACTGTGGCCCTTGGCTGCTCCTGGGAAAACAAAGATGCCATGGGGTTGCAGAGATGCCTTGGGGTTACAGAGGTGAGGTCATATTGGGCTCTTCCTGTGGAGCAGGCCTGGTAGCCACAGACACATGCTTAAAGATAATACTTAGTCTTAAAACCGAGCATGTTGAATGAAAGTGCATCTGTTAAACTTTTATTTCTGCTACATGCCAGGTGTTGTGTTAGGGCTGGGAAAGTAGCTGTGAAAAAAGCAGGGAGAGCCCCGGCCCCTCTGGAATTTACTCTGGGCCACAGATACGGCAGGTAGAAGTTTAAGCTTTTAAATTGGTGAATGTGTCCTTTATTTGCACTATTTTTATCCTGTTTTTTTATCACTTTTTTTCCCCACTAAGAAAATGATACATCCTCATTAAAGAACATTTGGGAAATGAATGAAGAAGAGAAAATTCCAGTGTTAGTGCTGTGTTTTATTTTGCATTGTTACTTTTTAAAAGATAAAACCTTATTTTAGGAGTTTCCTGTAAAAGGCTCTATTTAGGGCCCAGGGAATGGCTCTTAAAGTATTTTAAAGATCTGGTTAGAGTAAAATGAGAACAGCTAAAGCTTTTTTTGTCCCTGACCTATTTTGCATAAGAAAAGTACCCACTTAATTTTGTCGCTTGTGTATCTGAGGTGCACGTTGTGGCTTTGCCACCCTCCTTGGACCCTAGAGTTGGGAGGAATGCACATCTCATTCCCAAGAATGGACTTCGCCTGCTGTTGGCAGGCATCAGACTAGGTGATGATGCCTAGGGCCACACAGGCCCGTGGTGTTCATGACTGTTGATGTCCTGGAAATGTGGCCACTAAATGGAGTTGTTAAGTGCTTAAAAGTATTTAACTACCCTCCTTTACCCGTTGGTGTCGTGTGGTGTAGAACACAGGTGGGCCTGAGGTTCGGTGGTGCAGTGAAAAATAATGCATGTGTGGATGTGCAGTTTGAGGAGATGAGGTTTTTCTGTGCATTGTTAATATATCTGTTACTTTTCAGTATTGCTGCTAATGAATGTGATAAAAGCGTATGCCGTATTTTTTCAAGAGGGGGAGGCACTGAAAAGTTTGTGAATGTAACGTAATAGTAATATTAGTGAGACATCATTATCGCTGAACTTCCATTAAGCTTAGAACAGGAGACTTTTGTGCTGTGTCTTGTGATGCTAGACCGAGATGGAAAACAGGTGCACGTGGTCAGAGTTTGCTGCTGGAGTGGGCGCGAGGCTGGCTGGGAGGGCAGTGTGGGGGCCTGGACTTCACTCACATTCTTCCCCCAAACACAAGCTGAAGCAAAAATTGAGAGCATTTCTTAGTTCTGGGTGGCAGATACTTGATTCACAGATTATTCTCTATACTTTCCTGTATTTTGAAAGTTTTTCCCACCAGAAATTATTAAAAAACCTCTCACGAAGATGGTGGTTATTAGCCTGCACTCAATCCTTAACTGATACATAATGATAAAAAGTTATTTTCAAGAAGACAATTGATAATACAGTGAATTATCCAGTGTTGTTTATTTTCGCCCCATTAACTGAATCTGATCATTGGTCCCTGACTTTTTTCCTTGGTCAACGCAAGTTGCTCTATGTATGCACGTCCAGCACAGTCTCAGAGGAGCGGAACTGGAAAACTGTGCAGTTAGAAAAGTTCTCCCAGAAGGTTGAGGGCCCTCCCCCATCTGATGCAGATGTGTAACATGATGGTAGTTGTGCTTTCTCTAAACTGGTTTTCTTCTTTTTGGGCCCCTTTCCAGGGCACCAGAACTAGCTCCTCTGAAGAGTAAAATGATCTATGCGAGCTCCAAGGATGCCATCAAAAAGAAGTTCCAAGGTAAGGTCTAGCCTCCGCCAGGTGTCAGGGGTGTGGCAAGCCAAGGAGCAGGCTTTGTTTCAGAGCGGTGCCTCATCTTCTTGGCAAACCTCCACACAGAGCGAAGGGCACTGCTTGTTCTGAGGAAACTTGGAGGCAGAGCCGGCTCTCAGCACGTCTCTGCCTCCTGCAGGTCCTTGGGCTGGGAGGCCTGTACCTGATACTGCCCTCTCAAATAAGTGTGTGTGTGTGTCCTGTACCTGATACTGCCCTCTCAAGTAAGTGTGTGTGTGTGTGGCCTGTGTGTGTGTGTGGTGTGTGTGTGTGGCCTGTACCTGATACTGCCCTCTCAACTGTGTGTGTCTCTGTGTGTGTGGCCTGTGTGTGTGTGGCTTGTATGTGTGTGTGTGTGGCCTGTACCTGATACTGCCCTCTCAACTGTGTGTGTGTTGGGGGGGGGGTGCCTGTGCCTGATACTGCCCTCTCAACTGTGTGTGTGTGGGAGGCCTGTACCTGATACTGCCCTCTCAACTGTGTGTGTGTGTGTGTTGTTCCATCTGATTTGAAACTAGTTTCAAACGTTGCCAAGTTTCTCTCAGGGCAGGTGGAGACAAATTGGTTTACATCGGTCATAGTAAGTGATAAATCTGCTGTTGCCTCTGAACATAGCCAAGTAGCAAAAAGGACGTGTTCATAAATGGGAAGGGATGCTCTTATTGCTGGCTTTTCTTTGGAATGGTATGATTTTTAGGTTATTGACTCACCTGTGTCCAAAGGAGACTGGTCAGGGCTGGCCTGTTATATGTGACTTGCCGCTGGGTCACAGGGATCCTGAGAAGATGGCCTGGACCTACTTACTGTCTCCCACCAGGTGGAGATGCTGGTATGATGGACAGAGCATGGGGCCAGTGCCCATAGCCCACTGAGGGCTAAGCTTGTCATCTAACTGCTGTGTGGCTCGGCCCAGACTGCATAACCTCTGTGGGCCTGGCTCCTCCCAGCTGAGTGGGAAGGCGCCCGCCTTCCTGCTGTGACTGGCTCCAAACCGCTGGGAGAGCCAAGGTCCCAAGGGCTTGGCCCAGGGTCGTGTTCATTGGTTTTATATTCTTGCAGTAGAGCAGATGTACCTTAGCTTGTTTTACGTGGGAAAACAAAATTTTCGCTTCCTTCCCTGAAACCTGGTGCCGCCTCATTGCGTCCCTGCCTGGCTCTGCACATGCTTGTTTGGTGTGGGGTGTGTCCCAGCTCTGTGTCACCGCCCCTGCCCCCCCCCAACAAGAGGAGCTGCTCTGTGGATACGCTCTGGTGACTCGTGAGGCGTCCCCTTCCTGCCCTTCTCCCCAGTGAAAGCATTGCTGGCTTTCTCCTGCCAGTCCCGCGTGGTCTAGAAGCTGCCCCACTGTGCTAAAAGCAGGTCAAGAAACGGTCTCAAAACTACGGAAAACCGAAAAACAAGGCAGCTGTTCAGAAGTGAACAGCTGTTTCCAGAGCCTCTGCTGTACACGGGACTCCCGGTGCCGTGCACTGTCCTCCTGAGAAGGCCATCACTAGGCCGTCTCTGAGAGCTGCCCGGGCGTGGGGTGTGCAGCCACTGGAGGGCTGCTTTCTGATCCCCTTTGTGCTCTTACTCCTCAATCCAGCCGACTGAATCAAAGTATCAAATTCATGTATTTCCATATGTTTCAAAAACCAAGAAAAAGGATTCCTACTTCTGCTTTTTAACTTTTTTGTTGAAAACAGCGTACCTGTAGAAAGCACAGGTGAAGCGTGGTTGTCTCCTGATCTGATGCCCAGCACCCTAGCCTCACTGCTGCCCCTCCCTTCTCTCTGCCCCCTGCTCCTAACAGCCTAGAGTAATTCTGGCTGGTTTTGTTATGTGAGTGGAAGCGTCTAGAATGTGCGCTACGAGGTCTGGCGCCTCTTGGTCAGCACTAGTTCGTGCGAGTCTATCTCGCCGGTTCCCGTGCTTTCAGATGACTCGTCACCGTGTACTTGTCCGCGGTTTGCTCTGCCACAGCTGTCCCACCCCTGTTTGAACCGGGCTTTTAAAACGGTTTGCTGTGTTAAAGAAATAGATAAACTGCTGCCATAACTAAACATAATTGTTTTCTTTCCTCCTAGGCATAAAACACGAATGTCAAGCAAATGGGCCAGAAGACCTCAATCGGGCTTGTATTGCTGAAAAGCTAGGTGGATCCCTAATTGTAGCTTTTGAAGGATGCCCTGTGTAGACCATCATCTGGTGCCACAAATCGAAAGCTTCCGTGTTTAATGTTATCCTCTTGCTATGTATAAGTAAAGCAGATAATGTTTAGGCTAGGGACTCACTGAAGGGGATCTGTCTTGTCATTTGTGGGGGTAAACTATTCTATGAACATGTGCAAATGGCCCTAAATAAATCTAGACTCTAAAACTTTATTGGTGTGAAATTAACTTCTTACTGGCCAAATGCCTGTTTGGATGAGTTGGCTTGTTATAAACATTTTTGTTAAAGCTCATGATTTTTAATATTTAATAGTGCCGTTCACAAACCAGTAGAAGGCCACATGAAGAGAATTACTGCAACTTTGTTAACCTCAGCAGGTATTTACTTTTTTCGTTTTGGCTTAGAGATTTGGTCATAATCTGGTTGTAATTTTGGACCAGATTTCTTTATTCGTTTGAGCTAAACTGAATCATGGAAAGCAGTTCTCCTCACAACATGTAACAGCAGTGAAGTACTAACTTGGTGATTCTACTGGATGCATGGTAGAGGCCGCCTTGAACGGTGTAGGCTTCGAACCAGAGCTGACCTTAGAGCACTGTTGCAGCCCATAGTTGGCAGAGGAAGCCGCTCCCGAGCTTGGGGCCGCTCCCTCACAGGTCTGGTCTGGAGGCTGTTCTGAGAGCAGCCTCGCACCCTGGATTCAGGAGAGTGTGCACCATCTTATAACAGCAAAATTGTAAAGCAGGTCTGGGCTCCAGTGTAACCCACATTGTTAATGAAAACGGTGAGGGTGGTGTATTGACAGACTGCGACTCTGTGCTGTCTTTAATTATGTCTCCTTCAGAACTTTGTTGCTTCTGTTATAATAAAGTATGAAAGAATGTTACTTTTACTCTAGGGCCCAGGAGAACTTCTTCCTCTCCTAGAGTAGCTGCAACTGTACATGCAGTGGGGAGCAGGTATGATGGACAACATGGGAAGCCACGCTGAGCACCCCTAGAAGTGACTGTCCTTCACAGGCATAACACTGAACAACCTAGAGATGCACGAACAGTGGAATTTAGAAGTAGCAGTACTGGCTTTATGTAATAAAGGAAGCATTTTTAACTTCTCTCCTGTGTAATTATTCATGCGTGACTTGGAAATAAAGGATTTTGCCTTCCACATGTGTGGTTAGGTGGGGAGGCTTGGCTATTTCAGACAATTACATTTAATATCACAGCTCCCTCCTCCTCTGATTGAATGAAAAGGTTGGTATATGTTTGGAAGCCGTTCTCTTATTCCAAATGTTTGTCTAAATGCCAGGCTGTTATCTCGTTTGGGAGCCAAAAAAAGGTTATGCTTTGGTCAAAATATTTCTTTCCAGATTATCTGGAAAACGGTGCTGGCTACTGGTTACATACAGGCTGCTTGTCATTCTTTCATCCTGAATTTCTCTACTGCAGAGCAGTGCTCAGTATTGACAGGCGCCCGAGAAGCACTCCAGGCCCCAGACAGCCCTGGTGAAGAATCAGCCTTGCAGGCAGAGCCAGGAGGTTCAGGAGGAGACAGTCTTCTTGGTGGTTTCGCCTTGTGATGTGTGGAGCCACTTGTATGAGCACCTGCCTCCGTGCAGGTATGTGTGTGGGGTGCTGTGGGGAAGGTTTCACGCAGTGCCCCCGGGGTGTGACATGTAAATAGCTCCCGACACTCAGCTCCAGAAATTGGGAAATGGTGGCTCAGACGGTAAAGCGTTTGCCTGCAATGCTGGAGACCTGGGTTTGATTCCTGGGTTGGGAAGATCCCCTGGAGAAGGAAATGGCAATCCACTCCAGCACTCTTGCCTGGAAAATCCCACGGACAGAGGAGCCTAATAGGCTACAGTCTATGGGGTCGCAAAGAGTCGGACACGACTGAGCGACTTTACCTTTACCTTACCTCAATAGTCACTTATCTTTCTGCTGGGATTCCTGAGTTGGGGCCCTAGATTCTCGCTCACGAACACTACAGGTAACTGTTGCAAGATGAGAGTCTTAGACCTCAGCTGACCCTGGTGAGAAATAAAACTGCAGGTATTCTCTGCTTCCAGCACATTTACACTTTTACAGGTGTTCATACATTGCAGAAGAGTGGGTGGAAAGCTGACTCAGGGTTCATGGAATGACTGCTCTTCTGCTGGGAAGCGGCAGCAGATACCACCCACTGACATTTAGAGCTAACATTTAGCTCTAACATTTAGAGCTGGGCTGTGAAGTTAGTTATTCTGAGAATATTAATCTCGGAGAAAACCGTGAACACAGTGACTCGGGTGGAAAGATGGGGCTTGGTCGAGTGGGTTCCTTTCCTGGAGCCCCTACCCCCTCAGAGCACAGCTGGTCCACGCTCACGTGTGGCTTCCGCTCTTTACCAGCTTGTCCTCGGACTCAGAGCCTGAATGGGCCTGAGGACAGACATGTTGATTTGTCACAGTTTGGGGCATTTTCAAAACATGGAGGCCACCTCCAGACCAAGTGTCAGCTGGGCTGGGGCTGGAAGAAGGGTCACTACATGGTTGGGGAGGGGCATTGGAAGGGGACTTACTGAGCCAGTGCCTCAGCCAGTCCAGAGAGGTAAAGAAACTTGTCCAAGCTCACACAGCACTCGGGTCTCTTTTTTTTTTCCCCCAAGCTATTCCTATCACACCCCTGGTGAGTTATTTATTTGTAAAATTTGGAATTCTGAGTTAGATTTTGTTCCTTTTGAGGCAGGAAGGCTCTGAGTCCCGTTAGGCATTTGTGGAGAGTGTCTGTCTGGTGGTCTCACTGCTGGAAGGCCAGGCATCCCAGGGGTTGTGCATTTTGACCCCCCAAGCAAGTGACCAGAGGTAATCCAAAAAACTGCAATGGGGCTTCCAGATCTAGAGGGGCTGCTAATGGGCAGTGAGACCCTGAGCTTCAGGCCAACCCCTGGAACCTCTGAACTTCAATGTTTCCAGAGCTCCCAGCTCTCCTGTTACCTGGGGTCTGGGGTAGGTGGCTGCCTCTCCACGCCATCTCCCCCCCCCCACCCCGTCCCCCAAACTGCC
>SJXQ01001370.1:37018-48623 GCA_006408695.1 Aepyceros melampus | reverse complement strand
CCCCCCCCCCAGTCTTCCTGGGCCTGAGGGTGGACCTGGCCCCTGGACAGCAAGGTCCACAGGCTCCCCCTGCTGGCCGGGAGCTGCCGCTGCCAGGCCTCTGGCTGCTGGGCCAGTGGTTGGCAGGTGCAGAGGCCCTCACCCTGCCCATCCCCAGACGTGGATGCTGGAGCCCTCAGGCAGCAGCTCGGCACCCTCAGGGTCTTTTGAGCCTTCCTTCCCCAGAGGTGACCCCGTTCCTTTGCCTTCAAGGGGCTTCTGCCCAGCCTAAGTTTGTTCATTCAGTCACGTCCAGCTCTTTGCGACTCCACGGGTTGTATGTAGCCTACCAGGCTCCTCTGTCTATGGGATTCTCCAGGCGAGAATACTGGAGTGGGTTGCCATTCTCTTCTCCAGGGGATTTTCCCGATCCAGGGATTGAACCCAGGTCTCACCAGTTGCAGGCAGAATCTTTACCATTTGAGCCACCAGGGGAGCCCTGCCTAAGGGTCCCCAGCTTTTCAGCTGTGTGGTTGGGGAGGGGAGCTTAGTGGGAATGCAGACTACGTAGGACCTGCAGGAGGTCCTGCAGGTGACCTGTTCAGGACACAAGGCCTGCTGTTCACCAGAAAACGGCCCTGAACCACTGCCCTTGGGTGAAGGTTCCTGTGTGTGGATAAGTCGTGAGCCCTGCCCTGAGTTGGGAGCTCACAGGGGTGTGGGGTGAGGGGCTGCTGGTCACGGCTTCCACAGTCACAAGCCTCCCTTCCAGCCAAGGCAAGGCCCCAGGCCTCCAGACTCAGCAGGTATTAGAGGCGGCCAGAAGGCTGCTCTGCCTTTCCCCAGGTGAGCTGCTCCCACTTCCTGGGGACTTTTTGCAGGATGGGGCAGGTCCCCCTTCCAGGGGCACTTGAGGTGTCACATGAGAACCGAGCCCTTGCCCTGACAGACCTCATCAGTCACTTTTTCCCGCTGAGGCTTCTGGCCAGAACCCATGGCCTGTGTCCCCAGGCCCTGCGCTTCCTTTCTCCACTTGAGTCGCCTGCAGGGGTCTGTAACAGGTAGGTCTCACCTCCTCTCCTGGGAAACCTCGGTGGCTCCGGTGCCCTGCCCGTCCAGACCCCTTGCATTCATGACCCAGCTCCACGGGGCCCTCTCACCCACCTTCCCAGAATTTCCAGCACCATGATCCCAACACAGTCACCACATGTAAGTGCCACTCAGCAGTCAGGTGGCCCACGGACCAAGTGCCCCCTGCAAGCCAGCACCGGGTTTTGGTTGTGCAGCCTGAGGTCAGCACTGCCCAGCCCCTGGCCGCTACCTGTGTATGCTGCCAAAGGCAGCTAGAGAAACCTTCCCTCCCCAAGGTTTGAGGTACTGGTGACAACCACCCTGGAGGGCAGTCAAACCCAGCCTGGAGGTATCGGATGCCGAGGCTCTCAGGCAGGGGTGAGGACCCCGCCCCCAAATCTGGGTGCACCTGCCATCCAGGTGCTTGTCTTCCCCAGCCACACTCAGTCTATCAGACCCCTCTCCCAGGATTCTGAGTCTTGAGACAGCTGAAGTACCACCGAGACCCCTGGGGGATGCTTCAGTTCATCTGTTTCTGGGTTGATGTGACCACTCCCGTGACCCTGTCTCTAAATACACTTTTGGCTTAAACCCCAAGTTCCTTATGAAGCCTCCAACTCACCTCTTGACCCAAGACTCAGATCCCTGAAAACATGAGGGTCCAAGAATCAAGGCACGTTAAGCTGGCCGCCCTGTCTCCAGCCCTCCTGAGGAGTGGATGTTTGCCCAGGTCCGGCCAGAAGGACAGACAGCCCCTTGTTCACTCCTGGAACTCACTTCACACCATGGCCTGGGCCACCTGCAGCCCTGTTCCTCAGGGTGGGGACCAGCCTGCACATCCATCAGGCCACCAGCTATCTCAGGCCCTGCTCCCTCACCCTGCCCAGTGGGCACTGGGGGACCAGAAACCACACTCACTCTCTCCCGGAAGGAGCCTCCAAGGAAGATGGGACGAGACCGGAGTGCCGGGCGACACGCGGGTTTTAATGGCATTAACACCCAGGAGTCACGCGTCAGTTCTGGGGGCAGCATCTTCCAGGGACTGGGGCTGCTGCCTCTCTGGCTGTGACCTTCCAGTCTGCTCTGCAGCCTTAGGGACTCAGCACCAGAACCACCCAACCCCCAACCCCGCGAAAGATACAATTGCACTGATTGACATACAGACCCCGGGCCCACCTCCCAGAACAAGCCCTGGGTCTGTGGCACGGCTGACGAGGGCTTTGGCGTCTGCTGGCTGGTGGGGCCAGGCCAGGGCGATAGTGTTTCTCAAATGTGACAAAGGTTCTTCTTGTACAAACTGGGTCTGGAAGATCTACTTCTGTGCTAAGAAACTCTTGTCTTTATGGCTTCTCAAAGCTACCGAAGTTGGGCCTGGATAACGCTGTGTCGGTTGGTTTATTTGTAAGGAATGTGTAAGGCATTTTGGTAAGTTGAACAGTAACTTCTTTTTCTGCAGGAGACTCAGACAGAAGTGCCTTCCTTTGAGCTGCCGTCCTCCTGTGGACAGAGGGTGAAGGGGAGAGGCTGGCCGGGGGGGTGGGGCACTCACCCCGGCTCCTAACCCACCCTAACTACGGCCTGCAGCCCAATACCACAGTGGCCTGGGGCTGGAGGAGACACCGAGGGCTTGGCAGGGGACCAAGGGCAGCTTTCAGGAATCTGTTCTCACCCCTCCAGCCCGAGTCCACATCTCCTCCTTGCTGGCCTTCCCCAGGGTCCTGGGCACCCCCACCCCCTGCCCCACGGGGTCGGCCCTCACTGGTCTGCCCAGCCGCTCCTGCAGCTTCTGCACCGTGTCCTTCTCTTTCGCTAGCTGCTCCTGGGTCGTCTTCAGAAGCTCCTGCAGCTTGGTGGCCGCACGTCCCAGGTCACCGGTTAACTTCTTCTCTTTCTCTAGCCTCTCCTGTGGTTAGAGGGTTGAAGGGGATCAGCCCACACATGACATGCAGCAGGACGGCCCCCCGGCTGTGCCTCTGGGGCCACACTAGGCCCAGGAGGACATGGTCTCCTGGCCACAATCAGGAGCGTTTCTACAGGGCTGTTCGAAGCTGTAGCCCCCAGGGTCACGTGCTGGCTGCTGAACACTGGCCTTAAGTTCTACTTGACCCAGTTATCTGTGACACTGGAGGCTCAGGAATACGCCCTCACCTCACCCACCCCTAAACTAGGGTGGACTGTGCCCAAGGGGCCTCCAGGGACGACAGGGAGCGCGGGATGATGGTGCCCCAGTACCTTCAGCTGCGTGGCCTCCTCCACCTCTGAAGACCCAAGGGTGCTGGTGCAACGGAGCTTCTCCAACTCCGCCTGCAGCTGACTCGCTGCAAGCTGAGCCTGGGGGGTTGGGGGGTGCATCAGGACCCATACAGAAGGCGAGTGACAGTCCCCCAGGTGGGCTGCGGCTGGCCCAGCCCTGCCACCCTGACCCACGAGGGCCCTGACGGACAACTATCAGCTGAGCAGCACCCTGACCTCCTCAAACTCGGCTGTGAGCTTCTGCCGCCGCGTCTGCTCGTCCCCCAGCAAGGCTTCTGTCCGCTCCAGCTGCGTCTTCAGCTGCAGGCAAACACGTTTGGAATCTGGGGCAGGTGGGACCCTCTTGGGCACCCAAGGCAACCCCACCCATGGACACGCGGGGTGGCCTGGGCCCTACAGCCAGTTCCGATGCTCCCTTTGGGGAGGCAGGGCCCAGCCGCTGGGGAAGGGAGCTAGGTGAGAGATGCCAATGGGACGCGAGGTCCTCTGGTGAGACCCCAGGACAGAGAAGCCTCAGCCTCATGCGAGCCTGGGCCCAGGAGGCCATCCCACCCTGAGGCCGCCACCACCACAGGGAGGCTGTTGATAACTGGCTGGATCAGGAGTCTGGAGGGCGAGTGCCCCACCAGACACCCAAGCCCTCACCCTTCCTTCCATTCTGCGTCTGTTCAGAAGTGGGGTGTCTGGGCAGAGCGGGGCTGGCGATCATCAGGCTTTGGGGCTGCTGTCCCCGCCCCTCACTGGGTGGAGGAGCCCGCACAGCGTCAGTGACCAATACCCGGCTCACCCCCCTAACCTCGGCAGGGTCCTGCTCTGCTCTGGGGGCCTCAGCCACATCGCCGTCCTCCACGTGGCTCTTCATCTCACTCAGCTGCTGCCTGACCTGGAACAGGGAGACTGGGTCTGTGTTGAGACATGGCTAGACACACACAGCTCCCCAGGAGGACCACAGGCGTTCTCAGCAGCCACGGCCCCTTGGGGGACCTGCTCTGATGAGCATGGCCTGTGTGGGCTCCCCTGCAGGTTCTTGGTGGGGGCAGTAGGCCAGCACCGAGACCCTTTGCCCAAGTCAAACTACAGCTGAGGGACCCCCGAGGGGCCCAGACTGGCCTGTGCACACACTTGACTCACTGCAAGGCCAGTGGCATGGAGCCCAGCGACTCCCAGGGAATGTGGTACATGCAGGATTGAGGGGCACAAAGCAAGGGAGGGGACCTCCTGGGCCACACTGTGGTCCCAGCAGCCACACACCCAGGGTCGAGCAAAAGTGCCAGCAGCCCCTCAAGCAGCCCACCCACATCCCCTCTGACTGGGCAGGGGAACATGCATACCCAGCCCCCACAGCGCAAGCGATCACACCATGGCCACTCACCAGGGCGAGCTCGTCGCTTTGCTTCTGGGCTTCACTTTTGGCTGCATCCAGCTGAGACTGAGATTCTAATAAGAGCTGCCTCAACTGAGAAAACAGAGCCGGGTGGTGGGAGAAAGAAGAGAGGACCAGTTCTTGTGAGCACCTCTCAGGGAACCCAATACATGCAAGCACCCGCCCCGGGAACCTGCAGGGGAGGGTGGGGGGAGGCAGCCTCCGGCAGCTTTTGCTCTTTTTAAGACTTGGGAAGCATGGTGTTCGGGACATGGCTTCTCCCAGGCCTTCACAAGTTTACAGAGTGTCTTACAAAGCAAAGGTAGAAGTCTTAGATCACATCAGAATCGGGGTGCTGAGCCTGTCCTCTCTGCTGCCTGAATGTGAAGCCCTGTCACGTTTCAATGCCTGCCCATGAGGATGGTGTCGCTGCACCAGGTGGAGGAATTCCCGCGCTGCCAGGCTGGCCAGCCTCACCCAGCCCTGCCTGCGGGGCTGCCGGAGACGGGACTCACCCCCGCCACCTCCTGGGCGTAGCTCTGGCACTCGGCGCTGGCAGCCGCCACGTGCTTCTCCAGCTCGGCCTCCAGGCGCCAAGTGTGCTCCCTCACCTGGACAGGACGTGCGTCAGAGGCCGCAAACAGGTGGGATGAGAAAGGGACGACCACAGGGACCAGGGCTGGCCGGCCTGGGGACAGGGGCTGAAGGGGGGCCTCTGCGGCCCGACGGTTCCAGGAGGCACCCAGGCACCCCGGGGACATGCAGGAGACCATGCAGGCACCCCGGGACAGGATGAGCTCTCAGGCCTCGAGATTTACTTGCAAGGTGGGTGCTGGGGGACCTGCTCCAAGGCCAGGGTGGATGGATAAGCATGGCGGGGCTACCCCGCACCCTCCTCCCACAGCTCCTGAGGCCATGGCAGAAATCACGGTGCACCACGCCGGGCACGCTGCCTCCGGCCACCCCGAGGTCGCAACCGCTCATTAAGGAAAAGCAGGGACACGTGGACCAGGAAAGAAAACGACCACAGGAGCCTCCGTCAGAGGACGGTGCTCTCTGCCCAGAGCCCCCACGCACCTGATCAGAACTTTCGAGTTCCCCTTTGAGCTTCTCAACAACCTCTTCGAGTTGTTTCACAGTGACCCGTGACTACAAAGCACAAGGAAGGGGCAGTCAAGCATGAGCCCTGGGGGATCTGACCGGGAACATGCTGCTGCAGCTCCTCACAACTGTCCTAGGACCCATCCCAGGAAGTTCATGGTGCCCCTGCCCCACAAAGAGTGACCAGCCCCTCTTCCTGGGGGTGGGGTCTCCTGGAGACCAGGATTCAATTGTCGAGTCTTTCTGTGACCACACTTCATGTGGCATCACCAAAACTTGACCTTCCCAAGTGACCCAGATAACCCTGTGAGCATCTCCATGGCACTGATGGCATTCCACCCTGGCAGCCTGGCTCGGGCAGGCAGACCCTGGGTGCCTCGGGCAGCGTACCTCCCGGAGCTCCTCCTCTGCAGTGCTCACCCGGGCCTTCCACACCTGTTCCTCCTCCTCCACACTCTTCTGCAGTGCCTTGAGCATGGCCTCCTGTTGGGGCAGCCGTGAGCATGGCCTGCAGACCCCACATACATCCCCCGGCCCCCTCCCTACCCCAGCGGCCACCCTGTTCAGATCCCAGCCCTGCTGGCCACACAGCGGGGAATGGGCAGCCCTGGAGCAGGGCCCCCTCGGCCAGTGTGCAGAGACAGAGCCATTGGAACTCTCATCTCTGATGAGTCTGCAGCAGGTGGGCCTGGCAGCCCAGGAAGGACCAGCCCCAGGGCAAGGGCTGGGCTCCTGGTGTCATAGGAGAGCCAATCACTCCCCTCCCGCCTCGGACTCACCCCAGACCATCGCCCTGAGCACCCCTCTTCGCCATTCAGCCCAGGGAACAGGGCCCAGAGCGGGGCCGTGCCCACCCAAGGTCACAGAGCCAGCAACCCAGTCGGGACCCCCAACCCCTGGGCTTCCGCGCCAGGCCTCACCGTCTCAGCCAGGATGCTGCGGTATTGGTCGCACTCGGCCTGCAGGGCACTCTGTGTCTCCTCCGCTTCCCTCAGCTTGGAGGCCAAGTCCTGAGGGTGGAGGCAGAAGGGGAGGGTTGGGAGGTGCTGGTGAGCCAAAGCCTGATGACCGGCTCCAGGCACCCCCGGGGGACAGTGCAGGCTGTGAGGCTGGACGGCTGTCCGTGCTCACCAAGGGCTCCTGGCTCGCCTGCGGCCGCTTCAACAACTCCACACAAGCATTCTCTTTGAGCTCCTGTAACCACTCGGTGTAACTCTGCAATAGAAATGTTTCACGGTTGGGTGGGATGCACCTCTCCATGGGCGGGGGGACCCAGAGAAGCTACCCGCCTCCTACCTGGTTGGTGGGGGTGGGGAGCCCCGGGAACAGGGCCAGCAGGGCCTCCTTGGTCTGGGCCTCTGTCAAGCTGAGTTGCTTCTCTGACTCCTCCTGTGGGGAGTCCAGGCAGGGGTTGGGGGGGAGTGCGGTGGTCAGCCCGGGTGCTCAGGGGGACCATTCAGACAAGAGGTCAGGGCAGAAGAGCAACACGAACAAAGTCCACGCAGAAAGACCAAGCCTGGGGCCCCCGTGGCCTTGGAGGGCAAGGCCCAGCTGAGAAGCAGCACAAAGGACTCACTGCTCCCACTTCTCCGGGGAAAACAGGCGGAAGGGTAGGCAGAGGGCATACAAGAAGAGGCAGGGCTGGGCCCCCAGTGGACTCCGGAGCCGCTCTGAGCCCAGGGCTGCCCTGCACACAGCTGCAAGCTCTGCTGACAGCTTGACCAAGGCCCGCCTGGAGCCCACACTGACCTTGGCCTGGGTCAGGGACAGCAGCTTCTCCTCGCAGCTCTTCTCAGCTGAGGCCAGAGCCTCCATGGCCTTCCAGTTCTTCTCTCGGAGGTCCTGGGAGAAGAGGGGCATGGTCAACAGCCAGGCTGGTCTCTGCAGGGCAGGCGAAGATCCCTGACCTGCCTCCAGACCCCACAGGGCATGCTGGGCAGCACTGGCACCAGATGGCCTGGGGTGACCCGGTGCCTTTTAGGGAGACTCGTCTGCGGGGCTAGGAGTAGGGAGAGGAGGGCAGTCACCGGCTCCTCAGAGAAGAGCTTCCCACCACCTGGAGGCTGCCTCTGGCCCAGCCAGGTCTCGGGAGGCACAGGCAGAGGCTCTGGGAGAAGGCCTGGGCTAGGGATGCAGCCAAGGCCCCTGCAGACACGCCCTGTCTGCACAGCAGGTGCCCCGGCCCCGAACTCACGTTATTCTTCGCCTTCTGCTGCTCCACAGTCTCCCTGAGCTCTGTGGCCTCCTTCTCCAGGCACCACACCTGTGACTCCAGCTCCATGAGGCTGGGAACAGACAGCAGGTCACTTTCTGGCTCTCAAGGTCTGCAGCCCCACAGGGCCTGTCTCGGGGCCCCTCCTTGTCCCAGGCGCCAGGGGCACACACGGGGTCTGGGACGAGGGCCAGGCCCTTCCCTCACAAGGCACAGGCTTCCGAGGAGCCTGGGCAACTGCCCGGCCCCTTCCCCGAGAGCCGAGGGCCCAGAGGCCACCAGAGGCCCACTTGGGGACACAGCTGCTTGGACAGGAGAGGTCAGAGCAGCCGCCTGGCCAGTGCCAGTACTGGCCCTGGACCGCTGCTTTCTGGGGTGCTCTTTCTTCTACTAAGGGCTTCCCTAATAGTTGGTAAAGAATCCACCTGCAATGCAGGACATCCCAGTTCTATTCCTGGGTGGGGAAGATACCCTGGAGAAAGAAAAGGCTGCCCACTCCAGTGTTCTAGTCTGGAGAATTCCAGGACTGTACAGTCCAAGAGGTCGCAGAGTCAGACACGACTGAACGACTTTCACTTCACTCCTGCTGCTGCCTGGTCCCATTCTGTCCCGCAGCCTGCAGCCCTGGCCCTTCCCTAGGGCCACAGCTGCCCTCCAGAGTCGCGGCTGGGCCTCCTCGGAGGACACCAGGCAGCACCATCGCCTGCAGCCCATCAGGAACATTCCTGCTCTTAGCGGTGCCCGGCAGGCCCTGGCTCCCTGCCGCGACCACCCTGTGTCCAAAACCTGGCTCTGCCGGGAACTGAAGGCTCCCCCTCAGTCCTGCACCTGGGCTCTGAGACGCTGGCCCGAGAAGACCCCAGACACCAGGGGAGCTGGCAGGACAGTGGCCCCACTTCCTCACGCTTCTTTCCAGACTCAAGGCCACGTAGTTCTGTCTGCCCCTGTCACCCAGATAGCTCGGGGTGGATGCTCTAGAATGTGCTGT
Organism: Aepyceros melampus; assembly: GCA_006408695.1. Taxonomy (NCBI): domain Eukaryota; kingdom Metazoa; phylum Chordata; class Mammalia; order Artiodactyla; family Bovidae; genus Aepyceros; species Aepyceros melampus. Next base: position 39,656 of record SJXQ01001370.1, on the reverse strand, counting down.
CTTGAGAAAGAGACTGCAAATGGACACTTTAACACGTCATCTTTGAGTCTTGATTTAGAACAGGACAGGAAGCCACTAGCGCTGACCTGAAGTATAGCACAACTAGGAATGCTCAGGGTCAGGAAGAAAGTCCCTCCGAAGATGCCACCAGTGGGAACACGTGTTCTGATTTTCTCACCAGGGGCCACAGTGAACAGCTTAGGACCGCCACCCTAAGGAACTGCGTGAAGACTCAACACCCTCGCGAGGGCTGTGTGCTGCCTGCCCTGACCCTCACCTTCATTCTAAGTACAGTTTAAACCCAGCCTTGAAGATGGCTGTTGTGGACTTCTAAGATGCTAGTTTCAGGCCACAGAACCTGACCCCACCCTCAAAGCACCACTGGGACCCCTCACGGCTTCTCTGTCAAGCCGCTGGCATTCTGCAGCAGCTGGCCCCCTGCAAATCCCTGCAAGATCGCCCCCAAGGAGGAAGACACAGCCTGCGGGTGACGAGGACACGCTGACAGTCACCCCGCTTGGTGGCCACTGCCTGAGGTATGTTTCAGGATGTATGGGTTGGATCACTCACCTCCACCCCAGAATAGGAAGGCCTGGCCTACCTCACAATTTCCAGATTGAGAACAGTCTTGAGAAGAAAATTTTTAAAAACCTCTCATTCTGTCAAACATCTGCAGGATGCAAAATACTAGAACTGACCCTATTTGCAACATGACCTAAGTACCTAGAAATTAGCTGTGTGATCCAAGAATCTGATCCTAAAATACAAGAACAAAACGCTAAATGAACACAACCTCTCTGCCTCCACAAATGCCATGAGGAACAAAGTTGCCCTGAGCTGTCTGGAAAGCCGCACAGAGAGGGTTTGCTTCTGAGTCTCCAGCAAGGCGTCGTAGGGCCTCCGAGAGGCTGGCTTCCTTCCCCAACCTTCAGATCTGAAGCCGGGAATGCAGGCCGTGGCACCAGGGAGGTGACCCACCAGCGGCAGCAGCCAGAACAAGGGAGCCTGGTCAGCAGATAGCCCAGGACAAGGCCGACCACCTGCACAGGGATGGACGACATCGCCAGGCCTCACCCCACGTGGCTGCCCTGAGGGCCCCCGGCTACAGCAGCCAGGACCACCCCGTGAGCCCACAGGCACCTGTTGAGGGACACACACTCGGAGGTGACGGTCGCTCCAAAGGATCCAGCTCCCTGGCCTGGGGCACCTCCTGCAGGTCTCAGTAGCCTGGGGCTGGCCGCTGACGTCACCCAGCACCAGCCCCCGCGTCTGGTCAGCTTGGACCCTGCACCACGGCCAGAGCTGTGCCAAGGTCTGGACAACCTCCCAGGTTCTCCACTCAGGGTGCGTGACCCATTTTCTGTTTGAGTTATGACTTCAAGCCCTAAAATCCCTCCTCCCGTAGACATGGAGAGAACCTCTTGATTAGCCAGTCCTTCCCGCCCAGAGATGGATGGAAGGATGAACGGACAGATAGCAGGAGGCCCGGCCACTCTCCCCATGGTCTGGGTCCTGCCCTCTTTCCTGTTCCCCACAGGCACTGGAGGAGGGGTGGAGAAGACAGGGCTTCTCAGGGGTCTCCCCGGGATCCTACACCCAGGCTGGGCCCCTGCCCCCTCTTACCGGGCCTGCTGCTGGTCAGCCTCCACTCGACTGGCCTGGAATGAGAGAAGAGCCCCATGGTCACCAGGACATACGCCTCAGATGGCAGGTCGTTGGGCGGGGGGGCCCCGTGGGGTGGGTGGAGGGGCCCCAGGAGAGGGGTGCTGACCTGGGCATCCTGGGCCTGGCTGGCCTCCAACAGGGCCTCGATGGAGCGGATCCTCTCCCTGAGCTGCGAGTTCTGTGCCCGGGCCTCGTCCAGCTGCCCATGGAGACCACGCAGCTCCTCACACTTGCCCCTCACCTCAGCCTCAGAGGACTGCAGCTTGCCATGCAGCTCTGCAGAAGGGGTGGCCAGTGGGTCAGGGGTGGGGGGTCGCCGGCACAGACGCTCCCAGGCTGCCCAGCACACGCCCATGGGCTCGAGACACACACCGCACCCAGGGCAGCCCACCAGCTAGCTGGTGGAGAGTCATCACCAGGCTTCTGCACACCGGGGAACAACAAAGCGCCCACCACTTGGCAATGATGGGATTTGAACGGGTGTCTGCTGCAGAGTCTAAGCCCTGCTCCTGGGAGACCGGCTCATGTTACTGAGACAAGGGCGGGGGTTCCTGGCGTGTCCTCTCGCCTTGGCGACTTCCACAACATCCCACCATGGCTCAGAATGCCGGCCACGTCCGTCTGACTTTGTACAGTCCCTGGCCCGGGGCTCACCCCACACGTATGGGGCTCTGCTGAGGCCTTCCTCTTCCTTCCCACCCCTCACTCATCTCTGAGGCCTGGGGACCCACATCCACTGCTGGCCCAATCCCCCGGGGAACCTCTGGGGCTGCCTGGCCCAGCCCTGGTCCCCGGGCCATTCTGCCCCTCAGTCCTTTCCTGGGCCAGAGCGGGAGCATCCAGAAGGGCAAGTGGGGTCAGTCCCACCACCCCCACCCACGCTCCCAGCCCTCATCACTCCACAGGACGGTCACCCGGGCCCACCTGTCTGCCCCCACACTGGCCACTGCTGCCATCTCCAGCCTTGAGTGCC
>SJXQ01001370.1:0-26055 GCA_006408695.1 Aepyceros melampus | reverse complement strand
CCCCGTGTCAACCCTGGGGCTCGGAGGGCGGGACACAGGGTGCAGTCTCGGGGCAGAGGAGACATCCAGACCAGCCCCCAATGCCTCTGCACAGCTGTCACCCCAACTGTGTGGTGGGGGGCCGCACATGGTCCCCTGGACAGGGAGCCAGAGTCCAGCCTCGGGAAGCCCTCCAGGACATCCCCAGTCACCTGAGCCATACGCAGGCCACAGGCTCAGGACCCCAGGAAGGGGCCCCTGCCCTCCCGGAAGCCAGCACTTCTCGAGCAATCGTCAGACTCAGAGACAAGACGAGCTCCTGACTCCCGCTGACCCCAAAGGCAGAGGGCAGCCCCCGAATCAGAGTGGCCGGCAGGCCACCCGTCTCCAGAAACAGGAACCTGAGCCAGCACCACCATGGCTCCCATCCCCCAGGAGCACAGACAGTGGCCGTGAAGCATTCTCCTGAGCCTTCGGGAATGGGGTCCCCCCAAGGCCCTCGATGGAAGAGCACCCAGATGCAGCAAGGCGCAGCTGTGGCTCCGGCCAGGTTGTGACTATGGCAGTGGAGGGCCCCGGGCAGCACACACATGGTTGACCGCAAGCCCGTTTCAGGCCAGAGCCCAGCACCGCCCGGGCTGTCTGCCCCCCAACAGGGTGAGGGGCCTGCACGGTGGTGCGCTGGCCCTGGGCACCTGGCATCTCGAGGGCACTGGAGCAAAGCACAAGTAATGTCGAGAGAAATCCTACCGGGGCCTGAGTCAGGCCTTCTCATCTGGTTAGAGACAAAAGTCATCTGCTGACAGACTGGGAGCTTGTCCATATAATGATGCCTCATGGAATTTTTTTTTTAATTCTACAAATTGAATGACTTTATTTTTCTCTTTATATACTTTTGCTCCCCCCACACCAATATTAATAAAATCCATTTTAGATCTGAAAAAAAAAAAAAGAACACATCACAGTATTTCTTAAAGAAATACAACCCTGGAGGACCTGTGGGCGAGATCCTTCCTCGGGCCTGAGACAGCCGTGAGGTCTGACCTACGGCCAGCAGAAAGGACGGGGGACGACAGCCTTGGGCCCCTGTCCCGGCAGCAACGGGAGACCCGGTGCTGCCACGTGTGAGAGGGCTGACCAGGAGTGACCAGGAAGTTCTGGAAGAGCGTCTTCCAGCAGCTTCTCTAGCCGTGACAGTGCTGCACTGACTTGAGACTCGCTTCCCTGGGGGATGTTTTGTTCTTTTGAAAAAGAAGAAAAGGAAAAGCTGGGTTTGAAGAACTTACACAGAAAGTGAATTAAATAAAGGCTCATGAGCCGGTCGGTAGTTTTCTTCAGAGCTTCCGACCCTGAGAAACTGAGTTTAGTTTGAAAGCGAGGATCAAGCATGTCTCACCAGCCCCCCTGTCTCCTGGGGAGAGGGGTGGGCACAGATGGAGACCCAGCCCAGGGTGCCCCACCCCCCCCACCCCTTCTGGGAAATCTCAAAACAGAGCTGAACTCTAGTTACTGCTGTCAGAGAACAGGCAGAGATGCAAGCCCACCTTAAGAACGCTGGGGGATAAACGCATAGAAGGACCCCAGCCCTCACCCCAGGCTGGGGTGCAGCCGGACCCCGGGATGCAGGTCCCGTCCAGTCATACAGCCTGAGATGGGGCCCTGCAGACTACACACACCCGGAGTGATGTTCTCCTGGCCACTCTGGGTCACAGAACACGGCTCCACTCCTACGTTTCCTGGGGTCTGGCAGCGGAAGGAGGCCTCTCACAACACAGAGTTGATGGCCCCAGGATGCAGAAACCTCCTTTCTCTCTCATCCAACCTCAGTGCCCACCATCAGCTGGGTGCCCGGGGCGGGGACACACTGAGAAGGACTGGCCGCTTCCTTCCTCACCCTGGGCCCCTAAAGAAGCAGGAGGTCCTCTCGCTGCTCAGAGGCCACTCGGGGTCCTGAGGTCAGGGCTGGGCTGCCTCCTGACACCCAAAGGGGTGCGAGCTCCACTGTGGTCCAATGAGGGCCTGTTTCCTCAACTCACAGACAAATGTGGAGTTTTTCTCTCCCACTAACAAGAATACATGTTATAGAAAAACTAGAAAGTGCAGAAGGGTGAAGGGAAGAAAATAAAAGTCACCCACAGACCTCCCCCCTCCCCCAAAGACGGCCTTTCTCCCACGTAGACCTGTGCACAGCTGACCCAGCCGTCCTGGGGCCTAAGGGCACCTCCGCCTCCCGGAGGCTGGCGGGGCCCAGCTGGGATGGTCTCTGGCCCAGGGTTTAGGCCCACGTCTGCAGGATGGATGGCGTCTGGCATAAAGCCAGGGCACAGAGTCTAAGAGGAGGGCCCCGAGCTGCCCTCCTGCCCCCCACCCCGCCTCAGTGACACTCACAAACCAAGCCCCCTGGCAGCATAAGGGCTTGGGCCCAACTCAGAAGGTGCAGGAGCTGGAGAGACAGCCCTATCAAGAGGGCCCCAAAGCACCCCCACCGCCACACACTTCCTGGGCAAGAAGCTGCTTTCCTGACCAGCGCAGACGCTGGCTGCGATGACTCTCAAGACAGCAAACCAGGGAGCCTGGACGGTGCCGGCAACGCTCGGGAGCGTCAATTCCAGAAATTTCTACTTCGCAAGGATTCTGTGAATTCCCTCTTCTCCAGACACTGGGAAGAGAACCCAACCTTCTGTTTCATAACCAAGTGTTTTCCCCTCGTCCACACCTGGGTTCCTAACGGCCTCCAACGTCACTGCCATCTCCACACAGCCACGTGAGATGCTCGCGTGGGCTCATCACCGAGGGGACCATCCGCCGCACCAGGCCTCTGGTGGGCAAGGTGGACGGGGCTGACTCCCTAAGTTAAAAACGCACCTGCCTTCTGACGAAGCAGTGACACATCTAGGACCTGATGCTATAGAGACCCTCAGCTTGTGGGACACGGACGTCACTGCAGCAGTTAATTTCAGCAGCAACAGAAGGGCTCACCACTTCAGAGCATTTAAATACATTACGTTACGCTCGGGCCATGGACGGCAACACAGTCTACTCAGGACCATCCTTCTTCCTGACCTGCTGGCCTCAGGCCAGCACCCTACTGTCATTCCAACAGTTTGGGAAAGTGTTCGCATATCAGACAGAACCAGCCTTCCAACAGTCACTTAAAAATCTATTCAGTATTCTTACTTATTCTTCCCTCAAGAGGCGACTTTCAAGCCCATTGAAATTTTGGCAGGAAGAATAATAAACTACTAAGTTAAGCAGGGAGTGATAATCATTCTATCATGTATAATCTTTCTTGTCCTGAACTGCGTTTTTTTTTTTCCTGTTCAAATTTCCTCTTATCCTACACCTCAGGTGAGAGGCTTTGTGGGTTCACACAGGTCAGAAGTTAGGTCTTCCTCCAACAACGCTTTTTGTTACCTGCCAATTTTGCCTTCCTTTCTAACGTGAAGTTTCTGTTTCATACCTTATTTCAAATGTCCAAGGCCTTACAGGGTCATGACGATCCCAGGAAGCTCTGATGCAGGAGAAGCCAGAGAACAGACTGGCTCTCACCTACATCCCTGCCGTCTGCCTCCAGGGCCCTTGGCCCGGGGTCGGTATAGCATTGCCTTGAAGACAGGGAGGTGTGCTCCCTCCACCCATGGGGCCGGGGCCAAAGCTGAGTGTCTGGGTTTTCAAAGGCCCAAGAGGTTTTTGTGACCTGTGGGGCGAACGTAGGCTGGCACCTGAACCTCACACAGAGCACAGTGTGGTCTGAGAGAATGTCCCCCCAGCAGAAAGGCGGATACAGCTTCAGAAAAAGCTAAGAGAGGGGAGCCAGCTACAAACAGAGGGCCTGCCTACTTGACAGAGGCCTCAATATTTCAGGCCCCTAAGATGCCTCACCAAGACAAATGCAATTAATCTTCCGAGTCAACTAATGGCTAATCTAAGAAAGAAAGAAATCTAGCAAGAGAAAAAGAGAGAAAGGGACAGAGGGAGCAAGGAAACACTGGACTACTCTATCAAGTGAGGGGTGGACATGAAATAGGAACTCACAGGTTGAGTTTCTACAGTGATCTGCTCTGAAAAGATAATGGGAAATCCATGTTCTATGCATTATCTAACAACATGTGTATCTGATACATAATATCTATTTTAATGTTCTATAATGCTCCCTTCCACAACTGGGGTGGGAGGTAGCAAAGAGGGAAACCTGGGAGGCAGGGGGTGTGGACACCACTGCTTCTTAGGAATAGCATCCTGCTGTTTTTCTCTCAATAAACATCAAGAAAAGAACAAAGCTATGCTAAAGCACCACAGGAGGCAAGAATGCAGAACAGGTTGACAGAACGCAGCCAGACGTTCAAGAGAGACTGCAAGACACAGAACCGTTCTCGACTGTGTGGTGGAGTGAATCGTCACCTCTTCTGAACTCACACCTTTCCCCACTGGACTTCCTCTTGTTGACTCAGCCTGTCTCACAACTTGCTCTGGGCAACAGGACCCTGGTTTGAGAAGTGCCTTTTTATAGCTCTGCCACAACCATGAGAAGGTCCTCTGCCCTCGAGAGTCACTGATGCCTTGGCCTGGGCCCCAGAATGAACACGTGGAAGTTGACCCAAGAGTCAACCTCTGCAGGAACCAAACTAGTTAGAGGTAACACAGACCAGTCAACCTCCACCCAAATCAACAGCAACATGAGCAAGAATGACTGACTGATGCTGCGGGACCCTCAGTTCTGGGATGTTTGTTATTCAGCCTTGTTGTGGCGATAGCTGACCAATACAGATGGCTTCCCCAAAGGGGATCTACAAGCCACTTAGAGACAGCTCATCTCTCCACATTCATAAAGAAACCAAAGCTACTTACCAGGCTCACCCTTCTTCTTTGACCCAGACTTCTTCTTTGCAGGAGCCTCTTGCTTTGGTGCTTCCTGGCTCTGGACCATGTCTGCATTTTTGCCCTGGGTAGGAGCTGACTCTGCCTTTTTACCCTGATTGGCAGATGCATCCACCTTCTTGCCCTGGTTGGGGGACCCTTCTGACTTTTTGCCTTGGTTCGAGGTTCCCTCTGCCTTTTTCCCTTGATTGGGGGTCCCATCTGCTTTTTTCCCCTGGTTCGCAACACCCTCCATCTTTGTGCCCTGATTAGCAACTGAATCTGCCTTTTTGCCCTGATTCTGGCCTGCCTCCGCTTTTCTGCCTTGGTTCTGGGCCCCTTCTGCCTTCTTGCCCTGGTTCTGGGCCCCCTCTGCCTTCTTGCCCTGAGTGGGGGTCCCTTCTGCCTTCCTGCCTTGGTTCTGGGCCCCCTCTGCCTTCTTGCCCTGGTTGGAGGTCCCGTCTGCTTTTTTACTCTGGTTTTGAACCACTTCTACCATTTTGCCCTGGTCCAGGGTACTCTGTTCTTTTCTGCCCTGATTCTGGTTCCCCTCTGCCTTTTTTCCCTGATTCTGGTTCCCCTCTGCCTTTTTGCCCTGGTTCTGGGCCCCCTCTGCTTTCTTGCCTTGGTTCTGGGCCCCCTCTGATTTCTTCCCTTGGTTCTGGGCCCCCTCTGATTTCTTCCCTTGGTTCTGGGCCCCCTCTGCCTTCTTGCCCTGGTTCTGGGCCCCCTCTGCCTTCTTGCCCTGGTTCTGGGCCCCCTCTGCCTTCTTGCCCTGGTCTGGGCCCCCTCTGCCTTCTTGCCCTGGTTCTGGGCCCCCTCTGCTTTCTTGCCCTGGTTCTGGGCCCCCTCTACCTTCTTGCCCTGGTTCTGGGCCCCCTCTGCCTTCTTGCCCTGGTTTTGGGCCCCCTCTGCCTTCTTGCCCTGGTTGGGGGTTCCTTCTGCTTTCTTGCCTTGGTTCTGGGCCCCCTCTCCCTTCTTGCCTTGGTTCTGGGCCCCCTCTGCCTTCTTGCCCTGTGTAGAGCTAGTGGCAGGGGCACTACCTTTGGCGCCTACTGGGGACACCACCACCATAGGCACCTCCTTGGGAGCAGCTTCTAAGATGGCAGCCTTTGAGGCAAGAACCTGGATGGAGTTCACTACAGAGCTGACTGCTGGTTCCACCTTTGCCACTTTTTTCTCCTTCTTCTTTTTGTCCTTTGGAGAAGAAGCCAGCTTCTCTTGGGGCATAGCTGGTACTGTGGCTACAGGGGCAGTGACCACAGGGGACTGGACTGGGGTTGGAGCCACCGCCACTGCCGGTGCCCACACTGGGTCCTTGGGGAGGATGGTCATGCCAGGGGTGGGCTCATGGTCAGGTATCTTCCCGTTGGGCTTCTCCTCCTTTTTCTTGGTCTTTCCTTTCTTCTCCACTGTCTTCTCCTTCTTCTTCTTCTCCACTTTCTGGTGGTTGGTCTTCGCCATTTCCTTGCGCTGGTTGGCCAGAGCTTCTTCATATGACGTCTCCTTCATGGAGAAGGTTGACACCAGGAAGATGCCGATGGCAGAAACAACCATGAATCCACCAAAGACCACAACCCCCAAGGTCTGAGTGTCGTAAATATCCATCCTGGCTGGTTTTCCTTTCACCTGCCAAATACATACATGGCAATTACTTTCTGTAGAAACCAAGGCATTTGACAGTCACCGTCCCCACTCGCAACACCTAACATACGGTTCCACTAATCCCTCAGACTGATAAAGTCAAAGAAGAAACAAACCAGGCAATCTCTGCTGTCACCTGTTCTCCCTGCCCCCTCAGAGTGAGCAACTTTTACACAACCTGGGACACAAGAAGCCACAGAGAGATGGCAGCAGGCAGCTCCATGACCAGGGCATGTGGTGCCCATGCAACTCAGAAGCCGTGACCCCAGGTCAAGATGTTCCCCACCACAGGGTCAAAGATGCACACAAACACAAGCACAGGCCAGTGTTAGAGAAGTAGAAGTGGTGAGGACTGTGCCAAAGTGCCAGCTATACCAGGAGCAGGGTCACCCGGTCACAGGTGATGACTGTAGCAATGTGAGCACTGGGTTGATGTATCTTTTGCTTTCTCATATCAGGATTCCCCCTCCGCCACCCCAATTCAAGTTGACTGATATTAAGAATACCATGTGAGTCAAATCAAACACAGCTGCTGGCTCTTGCTCACAGTGTCCAGGCCAGTGGGTCTCATGAGCGCTCTTTCTCTGCTGCCCCCTCGTCCCCAGGGCTGATAAACACAAGTACCCACCTAGGGGCAGAGATGAGAACCTACGCATTACAATCCCAAAGGTGATCAACATGTGGTGAGGAAAAATGGAGCCTGTGAATCTGCACATTAGGAGACAGGAAGTATCAGTTCTGGGAGGCTGACCAAGTAAGACCTCAGGTCTGAATTCCACATCCAGAGGCTGCAGTGAGGGAGGGGGACAGCGTCACCAGGTCCACTCCTCACCCTGGGGAGAGGACCCTTTGTCTGATGACACACTCCCAACCACGAGGATGAACCACCCTTCTCGCTGGCCGGGGACCAAAGTCCACAGGGTTGGAGGTGGCCAGGTCCATACCCAACAGCTGTCAGCCGGGATACACTTGACTTCAGTGAGGAACTCCAAGGGGTCCATTTCTTGGATACACTCAATGTTTACCAACTAATTTTGCTGCTGCTATCACAGTTCCAGTCCCCTGACCTGGGGAGTGACAAACAGAGCCCAGCTCCCCCAGGAGGACCAGCAGTGCAGTAGCTATGGGAACGCGTGTGTGAGAGGCTGGGGGAGGGCAGGGGGAAAAGAGGAGAGCTAATGGTCCCCCAAATCTCTGGAGCTGCGATAGGCCAGGCCCAGGCTTCTCAGTGGCTTAAAATTTAAGATTTCTCTTCCTGCGCGAGTGGGGGCTTCTAAACAGCCATGGAATCCAAATTTTGACATAAGGGGGTTTGAGAGGAGGGACTGAGCTCAGCATCCTATTCTAAGGAAAATCACTCTGATCGCAGGAAAAACGTGACTTTGCTGTCTTTCTACGAAACCCCTGCAGGAGGAGGGTAGACTATGCCCTGCTCTCCAGGGCAGCACCTTCCTCAGGGGCAGCTGGACACTTACTTCTCCCAGATTGTCGCTGGGGGCTGTAGCTCTGGGTCAAACTCCACATCCTGGTCCACAAGCCCGAGGGGGCTCATGGAGCCTCCAGGTCTTGGGGCAGCGAGTTCTGACCTCTGACCTCCAGAGGTCAGGAGCCTTCAGGACCACACTCAGAGTTGAGTGCAAAAAGCCTGGAGGGAGGGGTCCAGGAGGCGAGAGGGTGGGGACAAGAAGCTGGAAGTTTCCACCATCCCCTTCTAATCCCTGCTGCTCGGTGGGCATCCACTGAAATGCTGGGTCCTCACAAGGACCCCTCAGAACTGTCAACATAGACATGTTTCAGGTACGAGGTGATAGCATAATCATGATATCCATCCTATTCAGGTGACAAAAATCCTCCAACCTACTGTGCAGCACAGGAAACTCTACTCAATATCCAGGAAAAGAACCTGAGAAAGAGTAGATACAAAACCCCTCTGCGACGCCCTTCTCCAGAGGCAGCACCTGGCCAGGGGCCCGGGTCACCCGGCTTGGGGTCTGCAAGCCCCGGAGGGCAGGTCCCGTGGAGGCCCTGGGCCCCCAGCCCCCAGAACAGGTACTGCCCTGCCCCAACCTCATCCCCTTTCTAGCACCATGGATTCTGCAGCCGAGTGGTTTGGGCAAAAAAGCCATGGATGGAAAGTTGGCTTTGGCTCTCAAGCTAGGCAAACACAGGATATAAGATATTCTCTGTTGGGGGCAGAATGGGAGAAGACAGCTGCGAGAGCGTTTCCCTCTGCACGGGCAGACGGACATCTGAGGCCATCACTTCCTAAGCCTCCAAATACGCTCAAGGTCAGTCTTCAAGGTTAGCCCGCCAGGTGCTCCACACACAAAGGACCCTGGCAGAAACCTCCCACAAGGTTTCCCATAGACTGCTGTGTGCTGCTGCATCCTGAGGGGGCTGACCACAGAGAGTCTGTGCTGTCTATCTCAGAAACTTCTACGAAATGTACACGTTTATTTGCAACAGCAGATCTGCTTAGAGTGTGAAGCAGAAGGCCAGCCAGCACAGGGAGCAGACAGCTGCCCCGAGACTCAGGAACCATTCCTAGGCTCCGTGGCTGAAACTCTGGGCCCACCTTGGAGGTGCTGAGGGCATGGCTTTCTTCTGCTCCTGGGAGTAAGGACTGGGGAACAGAGGTTGTGTGGACACCCCAAGCATGGACTACTGCTGCTGATTCACTCGGTCTGACCAGGCTATTGCAGCTTGGCGAGGTCAGTCCAATCTGGCAACAGGGATTTGGGTTGGTTTTGCAAAAGGACTCTCAACAGCACTCCGCGGGCTGGGTCGTGTCAACACCCAGCTGTGCCGTGGGGGGCTGTGTGAGGGCACTCTGAGAAACTACAGCAGGGGGTGGGGAGGCGGGTGTCCAAGAGACCCAGCCCCACTTCCTGGGTGTAAGGTGACTTACCAGGAAGGCACAAAACTAAAATAGAATGACAGCAGAATAAGGACGTTAGCAGATCTGACTGCATCATCAAGTATTTCAAATATACAGAAGATTAAGCAAAATATTCTGAACGGCCATTTATCCACCACCCAGGTTTAGCAAATCCAAAAGTCTCCCCCATTTACTTTAGATAAACATTCAGTGTCTCATCTTCCCTTCCAGAGAGGACCAACACCCAGTGTGCCCCCATGCTCACCCATGGGTGCCCACCAGACAAGCCCAGGACCACCCTGGCAAGGGCTGCATGGGACCAGCCCTGCGAGTGTCACTGGGCAAGTTTTACCCTCTAGAACACACCACTGGCCAAGGTGGGCACTGTGCCACCAGCGGCTGCCAACTGCTCCCTGGGGCAGCACGAGGCCCCATCCTCCACTCACCCTCTAGACATGTCCCCACCAGAGGCCAGAGATGCTGGGCCTCCCACGGAGATGAGCACTTCACGCCTCTCCTATGATGGAGCCTGCTCACATGCTTGGCCTGTCTTCTGAAGGGTTGCCTTTTTCTTTGATTTATAGGTGTCCTTTACATAGCTTGGATATGAACCATTTGTTGTTTTAAATGTATCCAAGTCTGTGGAGCTGACTCCTTGGGAAACAGCGTGATGCTAGGAAAGACTGAGGGCAAGAAAAGGTGGCGGTGACAGAGGATGGGATGGTTGGATGGCATAACTGACTCAACGGACATGAGTTTGAGCAAACTCCGGGAGATGGTGAAGGACAGGGAAGCCTAGTGTACTGCAGTCCATGGCGTTGTGCCAAGAGTTGGACACAACTTAGCAACTGAATAACAAGTCTCTGGTTTCATTTTCAACCATCTTGTTTGTTTTTACAGTGTTTTCTTGTACCACAGCTATTGGCCCAGAGTCTGGGACTGCCCAGGTGGCACTAGTGGTAAAGAAGCCACCTGCCAGTGCAGGAGATGTAAGAGACTCAGGTTCGATTCCTGGGTGGGGAAGATCCCCTGGAGGAGGGCCTGGCAACCCCCTCCAGTATTCTGGCCTAGAGAATCCCATGGACAGGGGAGCCTGGTGGGAAACAGTCCATAGGGTCACAAAGAGTCGTACACAACTGAAGCAACTTAGCACACAAGCCACAGAGTCAAAGGTAATCTGTTTCCTTTTTCTTTTAAGGAAAAAACTTTTGTTCTCCTTTCAATCTAAATAATCACTCAGTCGTGTAAAGGGGCAATGCACTCCTAGGGGTCAAAGCTTAAAAGGCACAAAACGGCTGATGCAGAGTAAAAACCTCCCTATACCCCTGCCTCAGCCACCCAGGTCCCAGCCACTGGGAGAGAAGCCCTTACTGTTTATTTTCTTCCACACACTTCAGAAAGCTTTTCGTCGTTCGGTTTAATCACCTGGGATTTACTCTGGCATATGACAGGAAACACTGTCAGCTTCTCTCACGGCTTAAATTACCTGGCACCCCTTCTGAACTGGTCCACCCTCCTCCCTCTCCTCCTTGCACAGCTGCCTCTGTGCCACCAGGTTTGATAGACTTACACTCTGTCCCACCTGAATATTTATCTGTGCCCAGCATCAATACCACATTTTGGCCCACGCATCCCCTCCAAATCCCAATTCCATCGGGATTTTTGAAACAGACTAAATTTACACATGAAGGTGGGGACAGCTGACTGTATACCATGGGAACTGTCACTGAACAGAGTGTGTAGCACTCCACTTATTTAAATGTCCTTTTATATTATACTTGCAAAGAGCTTTAATGATCTCTAAAGAAAGTCTTACACATCTTTTTTGTTGTTGTTAAGGTTATTGCTATTTTTAGGTGTACAAGAAAAAGATACCTTTTTCTATTTCTAGCTACAGGCATCCAGCAAAGTTATTCATATTTGCACGTGTGTTGTTTACCCAGATAATTATGTTAAACTTTCCTCAAATACAGGAGTTTGTGGATTCACTTCAAGAAAAAAAAAAAAATCACCTATGAAAAAAGACAGCTGTTTCCTGCTTCCTAAGCCGTATCATCGCATCTCTTTTTCTCATGTCCCTGAGCTGGGCAAGAACTCTGAACAGGCTTGCTGGTCTTGTCGCTGAGTCTCCATTTCTGATGTGTCACTATTAGATGCTGTGTTGGTAGAAAACTTTTTATGAGTATCAGGTTAAGCTGTCTTATATTCCTAGTTACCTTTCCTTTTTAATAACTGGGCATTAAGTTTGAGCAAGTACTTTTTCTTTATCACGTGACATTTTCTCTAGTCTGAAACGGGTTGAACTAAAATAACACATATTCTAGTGTTAACTCACAGATGGTTCTGAGTGTGTAGATACTTCTTGATGGTGGGTCTTTTCCTTCTTCATTCTCACTGGATTTGGTCTGTTGACATTTTTCTGGGGGATTCAGGGCTGGGAGCTCTCATGCGAGGGGAGGCAGAATCGTCCTCACACTGTGCTTCCACAGTCTTGCCAGCAAGGTGGCCTCAGTCTCATAAGCTGAGGATCACCCCTTTCCCTCTGTTCTTTGCAGATTCAGAAGAAATGGCCTGTAAAACCGTTAAAGTCTGGTTTTTTGCGATCTGTTCCTGGAGGGGGAGGAGTGGGTATAGAGCTGCTTTTTTAAAAAAGTTGAAATATAGGTGCTGTATAAGATTATATAAGTTATAGATATACAACATAGTGATTCACAATTTTTAAAGGTTTTTTAAGTATAAAACTATAAAACTGCTCCGTCCATAGTTATAAAATATTGGTTATGCTCCCCATGTTGTACAATATACTCTTAGGGCTTGTTTTATTTCATTTTATTTTTGTAGTTAAGGCAATGGCACCCCACTCCAGTACTCTTGCCTGGAAAATCCCATGGATGGAGGAGCCTGGTAGGCTGCAGTCCATGGGGTGGCTGAGGGTTGGACACGACTGAGCGACTTCACTTTGACTTTTCACTTTATGCATTGGAGAAGGAAATGGCAACCCACTCCAGTGTTCTTGCCTGGAGAATCCCAGGGATGGGGGAGCCTGGTGGGCTTCCGTCTGTGGGGTGGCACAGAGTCAGACACGACTGAAGTGACTTAGCAGCAGCAGTTATACCTCTTAATCCCTTTCCCCTGTCCAGCCCCTCCCCCTTCCAATCCCCCCACAGGTAAACACTAATTTATTTCCTATTATCTGTGAATCTGTTATATTCACTAGTTTGTTGTATTTTTTAGATTCCACATGTAAGTGATATCATGCAGTACTTTTCTGACTTATCTCACTTCACACAACACCCTCTAGGTCCACCCATGTCGCAAATGGCAAAATTTCATTCTTTTTTAATGGCTAAGAAGTATTCTCTTAGTATTTCACTATATACCTATTATATATGCATCTGACGTCTTCTTTATCACTCATCTGTCTGTGGACATTTACGTTATTTCCACGTCTTGACTATTGTAATTAGTGTTGCTATGAACATGGGGTGCATGTATCTTTTTGAACTAGTGCTTTTGTTTTCCTTCTGATACATACCCAGGAGCAGAACTTCTGGGTCACATGGTTGTTCTATTTTTAGTTTTTTGAGGAACCTCCATACTGTTCTTTTCCACAGTGGCTGCACCAATTGACATTACCACCAACTGTGTATGAAAGTTCCCTTTGGTAGAGAGCTGACTTTAACTGCTATTTCAATTTCAATGATGATTCCAGGACCCATTTATGGGTTTGTGATTCAATCTACATAATTAATTTTCACCACTCTTTCTTCTAATTTCCATTGGTTCATTCTGTTCTTTCTAACTGCTTGACATGAACATTTATAAACTTTCAGGCCTTTTTTCTTGTAGCAAATATTTAAGGTAATAAGTTTTCCTGTAAAGTACTACTGTAGCTTCATCCTCCAAGCTACAATGCACTATTTTCATCAGTGCTCAGTTTGAAGTATCTTCCAGTTCCCAAAAGACCTCTGACTCACAAAGTGGCAGCGTTAACTTAAACATTTCTAACATTCTTAACATTCCTAACATGTGAGGGATTTGAATTACCATCAACAATCCTAATTCCACTGCGCTGTCCATCAGAGGATCCGTTCTTTGTGATACAGGTCGAAGCTTTTACACTTGTAACCATGATCCAGGAAGATAACTTGACCCAGGACACATACATGCACCCTCTTGTATGCACAGTATGTATGAAAGTGAAAGTGAAGTCGCTCAATTGTGTCCGACTCTTTGCAACCCCATGGACTGTAGCCTGCTAGGTTCCTCTGTCCATGGGGTTCTCCAGGCAAGAGTACTGGAGTGCACTGCCATTTCCTTCTCCAACAGTATGTATATGAACATGTAAATAATAAGACTCTCGTGAAACAATAGCTCAGTATTTGCATGTGTCATGCACTGGTATCTCCTAAGCCATCAACACTTTTTAAAAGTTTTCACAAGTTAAATTGACTTTGAGGGTCACGACATGCTGGGCCTGCAGTCTGACAAAGCACTGGCTTGGATTATGATGTTGGGGTGTTTTGCTAGATTGTGGTCAGCTTTTACGAACATGTACTATGGGAAAGATTGCAGGCAGAAGGAGAAGAAGGTGGCAGAGGATGCGATGGCTGGATGGCATCACCGATTCAATGGATGTGAACTTGGGCAAACTCCAGGAGATGGGGAGGGACAGGGAGGTCTGGCGTGCTGCAGTCCATGGGGTTGCAAAGAGTCGGACACAACTGAGAGCAACTGAACAACCACAATGTACCCTGTGGACTGAAGGCTGCACGTTCCGGTGTATAACCTTCTGTAGAACCCCATTCATTTTCTGTCTATTTAATCTAACAGCTATTGAGATCTTTAAGAATCTCCCTCCGTGAGCATGGATTTGTCAGTTTCTCCTGGGAATCTGTCAATCTGTGCTTTATCGGGAGGGCATCTTATTAGAATATAAAATCAGAACTGCGACATCTTCCTGATAAAGTGCCTACTATTTTATCCTCTATTATAAAGTGATCCTCTTTATCCCTAATGATTTTCTTTTCACTCCATTGTCTGATTATTTTAAAAGTTACATCAATTTCTGGGGGGGTTAACATTGGCCCAGAATCATTTTCGGTTCTTCACTTGCAACCTTTCTGGGGTCATGTTTTAAGTGGAACTCTTCATCAACATCTACTGTGATTCCCTATGTATCTGGACTCATTTACACTTCATCTTGTTATTCTTGTTTACAGTGCTTTTTCTTTGCTTACTCCTCATTTTCTCATTTTATTTTGCACTCCACTAGACATCTTGTCCTCTGTGTTTGAAAGTTACACTCTTCTGTTTTCCTGTGTGTCTATGTGCGAGTGCTCTTTTAAAGAATTGTGATTAATCAAAAAAAAAATTGTGATTAAAATGCCTTTTCCCCTTACATTCTCTTAACATACACACCTGACAGCAGACACTTCCCAGCAAAGGAAGAGCCCAGGAGCCTTGGGTCTGGGACCTCCATGAAGGGGGGTTCCTTTCCCCCCACCTGCTTCTCCCTCACACACACCTGGACCACCTGCAGGTACTCTGCAGTTCCAGACACTCATGCTTTTATTTCCCAAATGGTCCCCTGTCGGTCTGCCAGTCACTGCTTCCTGCGTTGCAGGCCTCCTGCATCTCTGAGTCTCCCCAAAGCACATCCTTGACCACCTGTTTCAGCAAGAATCTCCTCTTAGCAACATTCTCAGTCCTTGCAGCCCTGAAAGGATTTCCTTCCTTCACTGTCATTCAGCATGAATGGTTAGCTGAGTACAGAATTCCAGGCTGAGAGCTACTTACTCTCACCGCTTTGAAGATACTGTTTTATTTCTCTGGTCTTTTTTTTTTTTGGTGGGGGGGACAGGTGAGCGTGGTTAGTATTAAAAGGCATGTTGTCAATTTATCATTTATAAGACCTTTAAAAAAAAAGATCTCATTACTTTTAAGATCCATCTTTTGGGTTCTGAGGATTCAACAAAACCTTTAGGTGTGTAGTTATTTTTATCATCTAATTCAGGCTCACCATGCTTTCTCACATGTTTCATGGGTTCTGGGAAGCAATGCTCCTGCTTTTCTGCAGTAACTCCTAACTGCACCTCAACCTCTGCCACACTCAGGAGAGATCCTCAAACCTGTGTTCCACTTCACTGACTGTCTCTTCAGCTGAATCTAACCAGCTCTGTAATCAATCAGTCCTCTGAGGTTCTTTTTTTTTTTTTTCCCCAAGTTTGCCTTGTTTTTTTTCCCTGGTGCTATTTTTTCCCCATTATTGGTTTTCAGTACTTCTATACCTCTTAATAGTGACTCTGAGGGGATTTTATCAGTGGCAATCCTGTCTGGTCTGAATTTCAGGCTTGTCTCCAAAGAGCTATTTTATCTCTGCTTCAGCAAGGCCTTAGGAGAAACCAACAGTGAGGACAAATTTTTAGAGGCAGTATCATCTCCTGTCAAACATTCCCAGCCTCTCCTGCCTCAGGAAAATAGTCTTATCATCTCCACGGCCCCCGCCCCCCCAACTAGCAGCCCTTTTAGCGCAGGTTTTACATGGGAATATGCAAGGAGATTCCATTCCCTCCATGCAGCTCCCACCTGGACATAAAAGCCTAAGACCCAAGACCCAGACTCTGGATGATGACACCCACTCCACAGGGCCAGCTTACATCTGTGTCCCCTCCACTTACCCCCCTCCCCGGGGGCTTATGGCCTCTGGCAATCTCTTTTACTACCCTGCAAGCCCAGCTATATTTTTTAGAGAATGCTTATTTGGGCTTCCCTTGTGGCTCAGCTGGTAAAGAATCTGTCTGCAAAGTGGGACACCTGGGTTTCATCCCTGGGTTGGGAAGATCCCCTGGAGAAGGGAAAAGCTACCCACTCCAGTATTCTGGTCTGGAGAACTCCATGGACTGCACAGTCCATGGGGTCGCGAATAGTTGGACACAGCTGAGCGACTTTCACTTCTGGAGAAGGAAATGGCAACTCACTCCAGTACTCCTGCCTGGAAAACTCCATGGATGGAGGAGCCTGGTAGGCTACAGTCAATAGGATCGCAAAGAGTTGTACACAACTAAGCAACTTCACTTCCCTTATTAACTACATCTAACATGAAATCTTCAGATCACCTCATCTTAAATTTTAAGGGTACCCTCTAATTCTTTTTTTTTAACCCAGAAAAACTAAGAGAAAAATCGGTAACTGAAAGATATATTCAGAAATAATATATTTCGTGTTCTAAGAGGATGGAAATAACTGACTTCCTATTTTCAAGAAACAATGCTATTCATTTTAAAGAAACCTAAAACACCAAAAATAGAAATGTACTCTATTCCAAGCCTTGGCTTATTCATTGGCCATTTCAGATTCAATTTCTTTGCCTAAGGAAAAATAAATAAATAAATAAACCAATGACATGCTTTTGAGTTTCTCCAAAATAATAGCCTTTGGAAAAGTTAGGTACATAAATAGATCTAAATCTTCTTGCCTCACCAGTGAAGACCAGACCCACAAGGTAGGGATCAGGAACCCTGACTCCTCAAGACACACACAGGCCATTCAGACATGCAGAGTTCTTCCTGCAGCAGACACGGGGCTCCCAGGGATCAATGGTTTCCCACTGCGTTCAGTCTAACCCCAGCACATCCATGCTCCTGAGCATCTCTGAATGCAGGTTCTGTGCCAGGCCCTTTAGTAACCATTCGCATGAGCTGTTTTATGACAGGAGATCCTGGTAAGGAATATGGAACTAATAAGCCACCACCATCCAAAAGAGTTCAGGAAAGGTCAAAAGGAGGCACCGCATGTCCATCCACTTTCCAGAATCCCTCTCGCTAGCATCCATCTTGGCTGAGCGATGCGTGCGCCACCAGGAAAGACTCTGAATTACAATGATTGGCCAAAGACCACCCGGAAACTAATCCCATCACCATAAAACCCAAGACTGCGAGCCATGTGGCAGAGCTGTTCTCCTAGGTTCCCTTACCCTACCGCTCTCCACCCAGGTGCCCTTTCCCAATAAAATCTCTTGCTTTGTCAGCACGTGTCTCCTCGGACAATTCTTTTCCGAGTGTCAGACAAGAGCCGGCTCTTGGGGCCCTGAAGGGGGGCCTCCCCCTTCCTACAACAGTTTCGCTAAACATCCGTCAGGTGGGAACCACCCATTGATACCACATCGCAACAGCACAGGTACCTTGGTGGAGGAAGAGAGCGCATGCCATGCAGTTTTACTGGGGAAAGGTATTTTTCTTGGTTTTTCCGTTTTTACACTATAGCAAACATTGCCTCTCTTAAGTTTCATTCTCTGTTGCTGGTGACACCGACAAGTAATTGATCTCTGTTCAGTGATTCTTGCCCACCCCCCACCCGGGAGCAACCTTGCCTGTTTCTACTAACAGTGTAGATTAAAACATTTTTTCTACACATGTAAGCATATTGCCTGTCGATCCTATTCCTTTCTTTCCCATCTTTCTATCTTCAGCTTCACTTTTCTTGAGTGTTGGCACAGGGCAGGACTGCCAACACCATGCATAGAGGAGTGTCAACAAGCACCCCATTCTTTCTCATCTCAAAGTGAAATACCTGAGTGTCTTGCTATTTAGTATGATGCTCAGTATAGAGCTCCTGAAGGCACCTCTTTCATCAGGTTCTTGGTTGTCTTCTTAGCTCAGTGTTGTTAAATTACATTTTCCTAGAAATTGACTTATGTTGCTAAAAGTTGCAAAACCACTGACACGCTGGGATGAAAAAAGATGTCCAGTATGTACAGTGTGGTGCAGCCTCCTCCCCTGGATCCTCCAGGCTCTAATAAACACTTAGGACACTGGTAGACTCTTACTGAGCACAAGTTGTTCATGAAAACCACTCATCTTTTCAATGTCACCACATCTGTAGTGAAGTCCCATTTGACACTCAATATTATTTTCCCTTTCCATGACCAATTTTGCTTGGTACGTGCCACCATGACTTATCTGTTTTAAAAATGAAGCTCTGGCTTTGTTGAACTTCTCTGCAAGCTTCTCCCACATTTACAGCGAGGGGCTTCCTTTCTGCTGGGACAGCATTTGCTTGTGGGCAGAAACGCCATGGACAGCGGAGCCTGGTAGGCTACAGTCCCGGGGGTTGCCAGAGTCAGACAAAGCTTAGCAACTAAAACAGCACCACTGGTAAAATCTGACCCTTCCACAAGCCTTTTGCAAAGGCTCATATTTGATGCGGAGAAGGCGATGGCATCCCACTCCAGTACTCTTGCCTGGTAGGCTGCGGTCCATGGGGTCGCGAAAAGTCGGACACGACTGAGCAAATTCCCTTTCACTTTTCACTTTCATGCACTGGAGAAGGAAATGGCAACCCACTCCAGAGTTCTTGCCTGGAGAATCCCAGGGACAGGGGAGCCTGGTGAGCTGCCGTCTATGGGGTCACACAGAGGCGGACACGACTGAAGTGACTTAGCAGCAGCAGCAGCAGCAGCATATTTGATGAAGAAGTCTGCAGCCAAGGACTGCCACCTCTAGGACAAGGCGAGGGTGGCAGGAGAAGTGGTAACTCAGCCTCCCTGGTTCCTTACTACAGTCAGCCACTGTGGACTACAGTCCAGGCTCTACAGTGCTGGCGGGGGGTACAACAGAGGACCAGCGCTGGGGGGAAAAGTCCGCACTGTCAGTCACCAAGTCTTATTATATATCCTAACAGAAGCCCCAAGTTGGAAACTACCTGAGTGCCCCTCCAGAGTGACACGTGGAGAACACACAACACAGGGATGACCCACCACAGCCCCAGAGCATGGACGGACCTCACGTTCACACACAATGTCAAGTGGAGACCCAAAGAGCAACACTCGTGTGAGTCCACTCCCCCCGAGTTCACCCGGGGGTCGGGGGGACCCACAAGCTAAAGGTCAGGAGGGTAGTGATCCCCTAGGAGGGGCAACAGCTGAGGGGCACCAGATGAACTGCTGGGGGATCACATTTCTTGGTCTGCTGGTTAAACAGGGTGCTGCCCCCATGGACCTTTACTAGGCTGTAGACACAATGGTGCATTTTGAGCTATTTGTATTTTACTTTAGTAAAGAATTTTACTTTAGTAAGGACTTTCTGGTGGCTCAGACGGTAAAGTGTCTGCCTACAGTGCGGGAGACCCAGGTTCAATCCTTGGGTTGGGAAGATTTCCTGGACAAGAAAATGGCAACCCACTCCAGTATTCTTGCCTGGAAAGTCCCATGGACGGAGGAATCTGGTAGGCTACAGTCCACGGGGCTGCAAAGAGTAGGACACGACTGAGCGACTTCACTTTAGTAAAGACTTAATGCATATAAATATACGTATGCCAACTTGGTAGGAAAATAAGTCCATGTGGCTCTGGAAGGAGCATCTCTGATGCTTGGCGGGTCTGTACCGGCTCAGCCACTCCTATACCACTCAGGTTGCTCACATGCTCTGACCACGCAGCTCCCATGAGAGGGGAAGCGGTGACCAAGGTCCTGCGGGCGGGCACTTCCTGCCTTAACTCCCCACAGCCCACACTGTCCCTGGTGGCTTCTGACACCAGGCTGTTCAGGACGAGGCGTGGGGCTTCCACCTAAGAGGGAAGAAGTGGCTGGGCCTGGCCATGGCCACTGCCACCCTGTCCACACCCCGACATGCTGCTGAGACTGCCGGTTCAGCATTGGTCACCTAGTCACTCTCCTGTACTGACTCTCTCCCCTGATCACTGTTGTTACTACAAAATTCCCCACAGGATTATTTTTCTTTCTTATGACTACAACTGGTCTAGAATTCCCAGGAAATGAAAACATACTCAACAGAAACAAAGTTACCTTTAATTCCTATGCAGGGTGAGTCTCAATTAAAAAGGAAATCAGTTTTGCTACAGTTGAGTTGAACCTTTTAACTACTGAATGAAAAGTGCCAGGAAAAGGTACCACCTGGGCTGAGGGCCAGAACCTGATCTCTCACGGTTCTGCGTGAAATGAGTGGGCCAGTTCCTCCCATCAGAAGTGGCTGGAGTCTAGGATCGACTGTTTCTCTGGCTAAAAGCAAAGGCAGAAGGAGACGAGGGCTGTGGACTCAGCCTGGAAGGGGCTACGACCAGCCAGACCCCCTGCTCAAGCACTCCCCCTCTCAGCTCCCATGCCTCTGCCTCAAGGACGCATGGTCGGGGAGGCAGGAGGTTAGCCTCATCAAGCTCCTCGGCCCCACAGAGTCTGGCTAAAAGGAGCGGGGATGGAATGCCAGTTACCTTCCTGCCACTAAGGAATGCTCTTGCTCACAAAGCACAAAATCCACCTCTTTTCAGAGGCAGCACATTGTTCAAACCAAAAAGAGTGTTTGGCTCCCGGTAAGGGCACGTCACCGATATGCTCAGCTGCCCCAGGAGCCAGTCTAACTCCTCAACTTGGCCGGGAGGTAAGGATGCTCATGGTGAATCCTCCTCCCGGAACAGGCCCGGTCCAGCGAGGCCCCGCGTGGGTGACAGACAGCAGAGAACAGGTGGCACTGAGGCCAATCTAACGGCCTGCGGGTGAGAGTGCTGGGGAGAGAGCAGATGCCCGAGCCCTCTGCCGAGGGTCACTCCAGAGCCCTGGGCTCTGCTGGCCAGAGATGGCCCACGTGCGGCAGTGTGGCCATGAGGAACTATCAGCTCCCAGCGGGAGCCAGGCTGGAGGGAACTCCACCGTCACTTGGCTTTGGAACTTTATTTTTCGTGTTTATATTTGACGCTCGAGGAATCCAGGCTACTTGAGACGGAATCATAATACACTCACAGAACTCGCGCGCTAGAAAATCACCTCTCCATTAGCCCGGCAGGACAGGCATCTACCATGCGGTGCTGTTCTAGGTGCCAGGGCTGCCTGGGAAACCGAGCAGACACGTCCCTGCACTGGGAGAGCTTATGTTCCGGGGACAGAAGTGACAAAGTCAGTCACACACGCGACACATCGGGTGACGATTGTGCAGAGAAGGGGGACGGCTCATGGGGCTGTCACTGCACAGACCTGAGGACAGTAGGTGGAGTGGCCACGTGGCTGTCTGGGAACCAGTTCCCCTGGGAGAACCACAGTGCATGCAAAGGCCCTGCGGCCAGAGCACGCCCAGGAAACAAGAGGGCAGCGGTGTGACCGGAAGGAGAGGAGTGGAAGGTGGGGCCAGCAGTGAAGCAGAGGGAAGGCGGGGCCTTGGAGGGTCTTAATGCAGGGTGGCACGACGTGTCCTGGGAACAGTCCAGAAGGCGAGGGTGAGGACAGAGCAGGAAGACCACCCAGAGCCAGTGAAATACACCAGGGGATGAGGGTTCCGCACCCAGCCAGCCTAGGGGGACAGGGTAAGTGGATGGAACTGGTAGGTTTGCCGGCATGAAGGATACACATATGAGAAAGCATGGAGTGAAGGATAAACCAAGGTGTGTGGCCTGGAAGATGGAGCCACCTGGCCTAGTTTCATTTTACATGAGGAGGAAACTGAAGCCCCGGGAAGGCAAAGTCATGTCCAAGGTCATACCACTTACTCTGGGGATTAGAACCCTTCCCCCGCCACCCCAAGCTGCAGCTCGGGGGAGACCCTGGTGGACTACTCAGGTCACAGGCAGATGAGTAGCTCTCAGAGGTGGGGGCAGACAGTGCCCCAGGGACCCAAGCAAGGTATAGTGAGGGGTGGGGGCTGGGAAGAGAGCACAGGCCCTGCTCAGGGAGGCAACTGCAGTCCACGGCTGCCACCAAGAAACAGATCCAGTGGGCCCAGAAATCCCCACTATCCCCAAGAAAGCTCCAAAATCTAGATTTTTAACAACAACAGCTTCTCCAATTTTAAAAGGTGGCTCAGTGGTTTATCAACATGGGGCTGGACAAATCTCATGTGCTGGCCAAGTGCCCTCCATGCAGGTGTGGCCCCAGCCAGGAAACAGTCTCAAGTCAGCCCGAAACACACCTGGTTCACTCACACCTCAGCCAGGGTCAGGGCACAACATTAAAGCCCTGAGTCTAAGATGGTCTTTTATTCCAACTCTGAGGCCAGCAGATGATGTTCACAATCACAATAGCTAGCTGATCACTTTCAGCATGGCCTCTCTGACCAACACGAAGGCAGCTGCCAGTCATTCTGGGATATCTTTGTTAACTGGGTTGATGCTGCTCTACGTGCAGTACTGACATGAGGCCACTCGTTCAGAAGAATTCTCTCCAAATACTAACCAATGATACTTTCGAAGTTACATGGAATATAACAAAGTGCTGCCAATAGCCAGGGCACACCTGATGCCAGCCAAGCAGGCAAACACCAGGACACTAGACCAGGCAGGCTTTGGAGACCGGCTGCTATTGCAGCCTTGCTAAAATAATCCAATGTAGAAATTGCAAAACCTTCTTTATAAATTACAGTTGCTCTGAGTTGCTGAGCGGGTGGGAGAGACACATCACCCATGGCACTTAAAGGAAACAGGCCATATGTGCCTGGCCTTTGGCCATGGGAGTCAGCCTGCCAGTCTCAGGAAACTCATCTGAACTTTTGAGCCTAAGGAAACAGCCTCTAAGAAGTCCCCAGGTTAATTTTCAGTAATGTCAAATGGCATTGAACTCTTGCCCAGGTTCTCTGATTTAGAATGAAATATTTACTTTCCCATATGCTTTCTGCCCAATATCTATTTTCCATTCTGTTACACTGGGCCATTTTGATGGTGCTGCTTTTAGGCAGGAATCTCTCCAGAGCAGGACCTTGCTTCTTGCTTCTTGCCCTGAACATGCAATTTGTAAGGTGCACCTGAGTCATTCCAAAAGTACTTTCTAAGGTGACATCTCAGTAGATGGACATGCATGAACTGCCATTAGTCAACTGTTCCTGACCTACAGAATGGGCACTTCACAGGGTTCAACATAACATTGTCTCTAAATGATCAAGAAAAACAGAGGCATCAATGTTCAGCGGGGAGAAGGCACTGGCAACCCACTCCAGTACTCTTGCCTGGAAAATCCCACGGATGGAGGAGCGTGGTAGGCTGCAGTCTGTGGTGTCGCGAAGAGTCAGACACAACTGAGCAACTTCACTTTAATTTTTCACTTTCATGCATTGGAGAAGGAAATGGCAATCCACTCCAGTAGAATCCCAAGGACAGAGGAGCCTGGTGGGCTGCCGTCTATGGGGTTGCACAGAGTCGGACACGATTAACGTGACTTAGCAGCAGCAGCAACGTTCAGGGAACAGCAGCCACCTTCAGACCAGTGCTGTTCAGGACTCCCTGTGGCAGGGGAACGGATTGAAATCTGCGCTGACCACGTGGCACTGGGCACTGAACTGTGGCTTTGTGACTTAAGAAATGAACTTCCATCTTATTAAAGTTTAAATACTTCTGTGTGGCTACCCTACTGGACAGTTCTTGACAGGGGCTTTTGCAGACATGCGTGAGATTCACTCGTCTGCAGTGTATGAAGGCCCGGCATACAGGAGATGGTGGAGAAAGAGGTGAGATGAAAGCATGGTCTTCACACTCACTGCCATGCTTCACACTGACTCCCCACCTTCCTTCCACTGAAACTCTTCATTTCCAGATCAAGGTGCTCCCTTGGAGTGTGGAATTACAAGGCCTATTGGTGAACATTCAGAAGGCTATGCCCACATCACCCAGCAGCTGGACAGCAGGAACTAGCCTAATGACTGCCTGACCTGCTGGGCCTCCAATTCTCACCCATTGGATGGACACCCGAGATGGAGATCAAAGTCGTGAATCCGTTTCTAAACGGTCAACCTTAAAAATCAAGTTGGGCTGAGCTTCAGTTGTCCAGTGAGACAGCTGGAAAAAATGTACCAGGTTGCTGGTCTGCCTCATTTCATCCACATTTATTCTGTTATGTTCAAAGTGTTAGTTGCTTAGTTGTGTCCTACTCTTTGTGACCCCATGGACTGTATAGACCAGCAGGCTCCTCTGTCCATGGGATTTTCCAGGCAAGAATACTGGACTGGGTTGCTGTGTCCTCCCAGCTACTAAATAAACCAGTATTCCAATCAAATTGTTTGCATTCAACCACTTACATGGAATTTGGTGCTGTATCATCACTAAAGCCTATTGACCTAGGGCCTCCTTTAGCAAAGAGCATAATTGCTCAAATGTGACTCAATGATTCAGAATTTATTTAAAACTCTCCCATCACCAAAAAATATTCATGCACCAAGATACCAATCTAATCCCTTACTCTCTGTAGAGACATTCAAAGGCACACTCCTAACTATGAAAGGGAAGAGTTCTGTTACAGCACAGTACCTCTGGCTCTGCACACAGGACACAGTTTATAGTCCCAGAAACACCTTTCTCATCCCCCTCTCTGGTCTTCCCCCCAACCCAATCTCAACTGGCCCAGAAACCCTGCATGGCTCCACCATCTGTCTCCAGCTTTCCTCCTTCACTTAAATAGAGAGGGATGTGGCATGTTTAGGACCTCAGAACTGGAAGCTTCTTCCTGGAAGGAACACGAACTGGCTGTCTGTGGTGGGGCTGACCTCCGGAGAGTTCACAAAGGAGTGGAGACGTCACCAGAGAGCAGCTCACTGCAGGGTCTCCAGGACTTCCCGGTGTCAGGTTAAATGGAAGTCAGGACGACCCAGCACAGAGGACAGCATCAGGGGACGCAAGGTGCTCCCCAGTCACGTGGGTCATGAGTAAAGCACACAGCCGCCCTTCTGGAAAGGCTGGACCAAAGACCTGATCTCTGGGGACATTCAACAGTCAAAAAGCTCTGATAAGCTCTCTGGCTGTCCCCAACTCCAGAAAATTCCCGGACAGTTTCAGCACACCAGGCAAAACCTGGGAGGTTCCCAAGAGCCTGCAAAGTTTCATTTCCTTGGTGCTTCCTAGGCTGATGACCTCCGACCTCCAGGAGTTATTGCCAAATTGCCTTCGTTTGCACAAGGTCCCAGCACCTACCAGGAGCCTGTCTGACCCCATTGTGAGTGGGTGGTGCTATCTCCAGGCTACAGATAAGGAAATCCAAGTTGAGAGAGGTTGAGAACCCTGAGCAGAGGGTCTGTGGCGTGGCACGGGGTGGGACCCAGATTCTGGGACGTGGCAAGGCTGCGTCTGAAGCGGGCTGGTTGGAGGCAAACCCAGACCCCACCTCCCTCCCGGCCTCTGAACACTCTAGAAACTCATGCAACAGTAACCTCTCACACCTGTGGCCCACTCCCACGCGTGCTGCGTCTCCACGGCTTCTCTCTTCAGCAGCCCCTATTTCCGACGTGGACCCGCACCCCGGAGTTGAAACAGCCTGGCCGACTCTCCACAATGCGGGTTTGCGGAAGCCAACCCCTTGACCATGATACCACCCAAGCTACCGATTTTTATCTGCCATCTGGGGAGGGCTCCCCGAGGTTTCCCAGATGCTGCACTGGAAAGCGCGGACCGCAGCCCGCCCTCCCCAGCCCAGAGCGAGGCTGGGTGCCCCGGGCAGGAGCCAGACCGGGTGCCAGCGCCGGGCGGCTGCGCCAGGGATACCGCTTCCTCTGGGCCTGGCACTGCCGGCTCATTCATCGTTCCCGGCCGGGCGCCCTCGCGCCGGGTCCGCGCGGCCAGCCGGGAAAACGGCGCCCCCCGACCCCGCCGCCAGGGGGAGCAGGGAGTCGCCTGCCACCCCTCCGGGAAGTTGCCACCACGGCCCGCCGGGCGTCTGGCCCTGGACGGTCCAGGTTCCCGCACGGCGGGCCACCCCCACCTCCGCGGCCCCGGGCCCA
>SJXQ01001369.1:0-30924 GCA_006408695.1 Aepyceros melampus | reverse complement strand
GTCTTACTTGGGTTTCTCTTACCTTGGGCGTGGGGTATCTCTTCACGGCTGCTCCAGCAAAGCACAGCTGCTGCTCCTTATCTTGGATGAAGGGTATGTGCTTACCACCACCGTTCCTAACCTTCAACGTAGGAAAGCTCCTCTAGGCCCTCCTGTCCCTGCCCAGCCATCACTCCTCGGGTTGCTCTTCCCATAGAGCTATTAATAGAACGCTATTAATGGAATTCTTTCATCACAGAAAGAGAAAAGATTCCCTGAGCTTTTTACCTATAACTTATCCCCTTATTCTTTGGTTATTTAAAAAATTAAACTGTTTTGAGATAATTATTGACATGCAATAATTATTCACATGCAATTATCAGAAATATTACACAGAGGTCCTGTGTATACTCTAACGTTTCACCAGGGCCAACATCTTACAAAACTTACAGAAGTACAATAATGTGCTTGTTAACTTTTTTAATACAGAAAAAAAAGACAAGTTAGTATATACTTGGTTACCAGGACTTATATTGGAAAATGAGCCATTGACAACCAATTTATTTATTAAATAATTAGGTGATTTTTTAATCAAAATAATTTTTAGTATTCATAATATTTTATAGGAAAATTTCTGCCAAATAATAGTATAACAGTATTTAACACACTAAACACAATGTTAATTGGCAGAGTTAGCAGTATCATTTTCATCCTTCAGCAAATGTCTCTTTTAGGTATCTCAAACTCATTATTAAAAAAAATTTTTTTTAATTGAAGGATAATTGCTTTACAGAATTTTGTTGTTTTCTGTCAAACCTCAGCATGAATCAGCCATAGGTATACATGTATCCCCTCCTTTTTGTAATCCCCTCCCATCTCCCTCCCCATCCCACCCCTCTAGGTTGATACAGAGCCCATGTTTGAGTTTTCTGAGCGATACAGCAAATTCCCTTTGGCTATCTATTTTAAACATGGTAATGTAAGTTTCTATGTTACTCTTTCCATACATCTCATCCTCCCCTCTCCCCATGTCCATAAGCCTATCTCTATGCCTGTTTCTCTACTGCTGCCATGCAGATAAATTCTTCAGTACCATATTTTTTAGATTCCGTATATGTGCGTTAGAATATGATATTTATCTTTCTCTTTCTGACTCACTTCACACTGTATAATAGGTTCTAGGTTCATTGACCTCATCAGAACTGACTCAAATGTGTTCCATTTTATGGCTGAGTAATATTCCATTGTGTATACATACCACAACTTCTTTATCCATTCATCTGTCAATGGACATCTAGGTTGCTTCCATGTTCTAGCTATTGTAAATAGTGCTGCAATGAGCAATGGAATACATGTGTCTTTTTCAATTTTGGTTTCCTTATGTTATATGACTTGAAATGGGATTGCTGGGTCATATGGTGGTTTTATTCCTAGTTTTTAAGAAATCTCCATACCATCTTCCATAGTGGCTGTATCAATTTACATTCCCATCAACAGTGCAAGAGGGTTCCCTTTTCTTCACATCCTCTCCAGCATTTATCATTTGTAGACTTTTTGATGGAGAAGGCACTGGCAACCCACTCCAGTACTCTTGTCTGGAAACTCCCATGGATGGAGGAGCCTGGTAGGCTGCAGTCCATGGGGTCACTAAGAGTCAGACACAACTGAGCAACTTCACTTTCACTTTTCGTTTTCATCCATTAGAGAAGGAAATGGCAACCTACTCCAGTGTTCTTGCCTGGAGAATCCCAGAGATGACAGAGCCTAGTGGGCTGCTGTCTATGGGGTCGCACAGAGTCAGACACGACTGATGTGACTTAGCAGCAGCA
Organism: Aepyceros melampus; assembly: GCA_006408695.1. Classification (NCBI taxonomy): domain Eukaryota; kingdom Metazoa; phylum Chordata; class Mammalia; order Artiodactyla; family Bovidae; genus Aepyceros; species Aepyceros melampus. Next base: position 29,116 of record SJXQ01001369.1, on the reverse strand, counting down.
GCAGCAGACTTTTTGATGATGGCCGTTCTTACTGGTGTGAGGTGATATCTCATTGTAGCTTCGATTTGCATTTCTCTAGTAATGAGTGATGTTCAGAATCTTTTCATGTGTTTATTAGCCATCTGTAGGTCTTCACTGGAGAACTGTCTGTTTAGGTCTTCTGCCCAGTTTTTGATTGGGTTACTTGTTTTTCTGGCATTGAGTTGTATGAGCTGCTTGTATATTTTGGAAATTAACCTTTGTCAATTGTTTCACTTGCTATTATTTTTTCCCATTCTGAGGGTTGTCTTTTCCTTTGCTGTGCAAAAGTTTTAAAGTTTAATCAGGTCCCACTTGTTTACTTTTGTTTTTATTTCTTTTACTCTAGGAGGTGGGTCATAGAGGATCTTGCTTTGATTTATGTCATCTAGTGTTCTGTGTATGTTTTCCTCTAAGAATTTTATAGTTTCTGGTCTTACATTTGGGTCTTTATTCCATTTTCAATTTACCTTTGTGTATAGTATTAGGAAATGTTCTAATTTCATTCTTTCAAGCTGTCCAGTTTTCCCAGCACCATTTATTGAAGAGGCTGTCTTTTCACCACTGTATATTCTTGCCTCCTTTGTAAAAAAATAAGGTACCCATATAAACATGGGTTTATTTCTGGGCTTTCTATCATATTCCATTTGTCTATATTTCTGTTTTTGTGCCAGTACCATGCTGTCTTGATGACTGTAGCTTTGTAGTACAATCTGAAGTTAGGAAGGTTGATTCCTCCAGCTCCATTCTTCTTTCTCAAGACTGTTTTGGCTATTCAGGGTCTTTTGTGTTTCCATATGAATTGTGAAATTTTTGTTCTAGTTCTGTGAAAATGCCATTGGTAATTTGATAGGAATTGCATTGACTCTGTAGATTGCATTTGGTTGTATAGTCATTTTCACAATATTGATTATTCCTACCCAGGAACATGGAATATCTATCCATCTGTTTATGTTGTCTTTGATTTCTTTCATCAGTGTCTTATAATTTTCTGTGTACAGTTCTTTTGTCTCCTTAGGTAAGTTTAAGTAAGTGAAAGTCACTTGAGGTGAGGTGAAGTCGTTCAGTCGTGTCTGACTTCTTGCGACCCCATGGATGGTAGCCTATCAGGCTCTTCCATCCACGGGATTTTCCAGGCAAGAGTACTGGAGTGGGTTGCCATTTCCTTCTCCAGAGGATCTTCCCGACCCAGGGATTGAACCCAGGTCTCCTGCATTGTAGGCAGACGCTTTAGCATCTGGCCACCAGGGAAGTCAATAAATTACAAGGCTATAATTTAAAATGCAGTATTTGGTCAGAGAAACAGATAAGCAACAAAAGGAGTGAGTCTATGAACAATGGAGTGAATATTAATATACAGTGACATTTCAAATCAGTAGAGAAGGACAGACAACCCAACTATTCAAAAAAGGCATTAGAACAATATGCATTTTGGAAAAACTAAAATAGTAAGATACCAGCCACACATATGTTTTAAAATAATTCTTAGCTGCAGTAACAGCTAACACTCTAAATCTCAGTGACATAACCAAATACTTACTTATCTCTTGCTCATGTGAAGTTCAATCGGTGGCTGGATAGGGTTATGGGGATCTGTTCCATGCAATCAAGCAGGGACCCTGGCTGATATTAATATAAATTTCACCATCTTGTAAATATGTCTTGTAAGGTTGCCCAAGATGTTTAACATCTAGCTGGAAAACAAAGACAGAAATGTGGAGATTGCCTGGAAAGTTCTGTGGGGCAGGTGAAAATCATGTACCCACACTCTTCTGGCCAGCTTTTGCCAACTTCAAGGAGGCTGGGAAGTGTAATATAGACAGGTACCTAACTAAAAGAAGAAATAGATTAAATGAACACTTCTTAGCCAGTTTCTAACATAGTATGTTCTTCTGGTTACCAGGTGCCCTACCTCATAAAGCACACTCCCTCCTTCCACTTAGTCGTGTCCAATTCTTTGTGACCCCATGGACTATACAGTCGATGGAAGTCTCCAGGCCATAATACTGGAGTGGGGAGCCATTCCTTTCTCCAGGGAATCTTCCCATACCAGGGATCAAACCCAGGTCTCCTGCATTGCAGGTGGATTCTTTACCAACTGAGCTGTCAGGGAAGCCATATTCCTATATATTTAATTGTTTTTGTTGGAATGGTGAATGGGATTGATTCTTTAATTTCTCTTTCTGATTTTTTATTGTTAGTATATAGAAATGCAAGTGATTTCAGTGTATTGATTCTGTATCCTGAAACTTTTCTAAATTCCTGATTAGCTCTAGTAATTTTCTGAGACTATTTTTAGGGTTTTCTATATACAAAGGCAATGTCAAAGAATGCTTAAACTACCACACAATTGCACTAATCTCACACGCTAGTAAAGTAATGCTCAAAATTCTCCAAGCCAGACTTCAGCAATACATCAACTGTGAACTTCCAGATGTTCAAGCTGGTTTTAGAAAAGGCAGAGGAACCAGAGATCAAATTGCCAACATCCACTGGATCATGGAAAAAGCAAGAGAGTCCCAGTAAAACATCTATATCTGCTTTATTGACTATGCCAAAGCCTTTGACTGTGTGGATCACAAGAAACTGTGGAAAATTCTGAGAGAGATGGGAATACCAGACCACCTGACCTGCCTCTTAAGAAACCTATATGCAGGTCAGGAAGTAACAGAACTGGACATGGAACAAGAGACCGGTTCCAAATAGGAAAAGGAGTACGTCAAGGCTGTATACTGTCATCCTGCTTATTTAACTTCTATGCAGAGTACATCATGAGAAACGCTGGGCTGGAGGAAGCACAAGCTGGAATCAAGATTGCCAGGAGAAACATCAATAATCTCAGATATGCAGATGACATCACCCTTATGGTAGAAAGTGAAGAGGAACTAAAAGCCTCTTGATGAAAGTAAAAGATGAAAGTGAAAAAGTTGGCTTAAAGCTCAACATTCAGAAAACTAAGGTCATGGCATCCAGTCCCATAACTTCATGGGAAATAAATGGGGAAACAGTGGAAATAGTGTCAGACTTTATTTTTTGGGCTCCAAAATCACTGCAGATGGTGATTGCAGCCATGAAATTAAAAGACGCTTGCTCCTTGGAAGGAAAGTTATGACCAACCTAGACAACATATTCAAAAGCAGAGACATTACTTTGCCAACAAAGGTCTGTCTAGTCAAGGCTATGATTTTTCCAGTGGTCATGTATGGATGTGAGAGTTGGACTGTGAAGAAGGCTGAGCGTTGAAGAACTGATGCTTTTGAATTGTGGTGTTGGAGAAGACTCTTAGAGTTCCTTGGACTGCAAGGAGATCCAACCAGTCCATTCTAAAGGAAATCAGTCCTGGGTGTTCATTGGAAGGACTGATGCTAAAGCTGAAACTCCAATACTTTGGCCACCTCATGCAAAGAGTTGACTCATTGGAAAAGACTCTGATGCTGGGAGGGATTGGGGGCAGGAGGAGAAGGGGATGACAGAGGATGAGATGGCTGGATGGCATCACTGACTCGATGGACATGACTTGAAGTGAACTCCAGGATTTGGTGATGGACAGGGAGGCCTGGAATGCTGCGATTCATGGGGTCGCAAAGAGTTGGACACAACTGAGCGACTGAACTGAACTGAAAACAGTGTCACCTGCAAACAGTGGAGCTTTATTTCTTTTCTGATCTGGATTCTTTTATTTCTTTTTCTTCTCTGATTGCTGTAGCTAGAACTTTCAGAACTATGTTGAATAACAATGGTGAATGTGGATACCCTTGTCTTCTTCCTGATCTTAGGGGATATATTTCCAGTATTTCACCATTGAAAATAATGTGTGTGGTAGACTTACGATATATGGCTTTTACTATGTTGAAGTAGGTTCCTTCTATGCCCATGTTTTGAAGAGTTTTAATCAGAAATGGGTGCTGAATTTTGTCAAAGGCTTTTTCTGCATCTATTGAGATTGTTATATGCCTTTTATCTTACAATTTGTTAATATGATGTATCACATGGATTGATTTGCATATATTGAAGAATCCTTGCATTCCTTGAATAAACCCAGCTTGATCATGGTATGTGAGCTTTCTGATGTGTTGCTGAAGTCTGTTTGGTAAAATTTTGTTGAGGATTTTTGCTTCTATGTTAATTAGTGGTATTGGCCTGTAGTTTTCTTTTTTGTGTTGTATTTGGTTTTGCTATCAGGGTGATGGTGGTCTTGTAGAATGAGTTTGGAAGTGTTCCTTCCTCTGAAATTTTTTGAAAGAATTTTAGAAGGAGAGGCTTTAGCTCTACTCTAAGTGTTTGACAGAATTCTCCTGTGAAGCTACTGGTCCTGGGCTTTTGTTTTTTGGGGGAAATTTTTGATCACAGCTTTAATTTCAGAGCTTGTAATTGGGTTTGTCCATAATTTCCATTTTTTCCTGGTTCAGTCTTGTAAGATTGAACTTTTCTAAGAACCTGTCCATTTCTTCCAGGTTATCCATTTTATTGCCATACCGTTGTTCATAATAGTCTGTTATAATCCTTTGTATTTCTGCATTGTCTGTTGTTACCTCTCCTTTTTCATTTCTAATTTTGTTGATTTGATTCTTCTCTCTTTTTTCTTGATGAGTCTGGCTAAAGGTTTGTCTATCTTGTTTATCTTCTCAAAATAACAGCTTTTAGTTTTATTGGTCTTTACTATTGTTTCTTTCATTTCTTTTTCATTTATTTCTGCTCAGATCTTTATGATTTCTTTCATTCTACTAATTTTGGTGGTTTTGTTGTTGTTGTTGTTCTTCTTCTTCTAGTTGTTTTAGGTGTAAAGTTAGGTTGTTTTTCTTGTTTCTTGAGGTACGATTGTATTGCTATAAACTTCCCTCTTAGAACTGCTTTTGCTGCATCCCATAGGTTTTGCATTGTTGTGTTTTCATTGTCATTTGTTTCTAGAAAATTTTTTATTTCCCTTTTGATTTCTTCAGTAACCTGTTGGTTATTTATAAATGTGTTGTTTAATCTCCATGTGTTTGTGTTTCTTACAGTTTTTTTCTTGTAACTGATACCTAGTCTCATAGCGTTGTGGTCAGAAAAGATGCTTGATATGATTTCAATTTTCTTAAATTTACTGAGGTTTGATTTGTGACCCAAAGTGTGGTCTATCCTGGAGAATGTTCCATGTGCACTTGAGAAGAAGGTGTATTCTTCTGCATTTGGATGGAATGTCCTAAAGATATCAATGAGATCCATGTCATCTAATGCATCATTTAAGACTTGTGTTTCCTTATTAATTTTCTGTTTTGATGATCTGTCCATTGGTGTGAGTGGGGTGTTAAAGTCTCCTACTACTATTGTGTTACTTTCAATTTCCCTCTTATGTCTGTTAGTGTTTGTCTTAAGTATTAAGGTGCTCTTATGTTGGGCACATAGATATTTACAATTTTGTGTCTTCCTCTTGGATTGATCCCTTGATCATTATGTAGTGTTCTTCCTTACCTCTTGTAATCTTTATTTTAAGGCCTATTTGTCTGATATGAGGATTGCTACTCCAGCTTTATTTTGCTTCCCATTTGCATCAGTTCAGTTCAGTTCAGTTCAGTCGCTCAGTCGTGTCCGACTCTTTGCGACCCCATGAATCGCAGCAAGCCATGCCTCCCTGTCCATCACCAACTCCCGGAGTTCACTCAGACTTGCGTCCATCGAGTCCGTGATGCCATCCAGCCATCTCATCCTTGGTCGTCCCCTTCTCCTCCTGCCCCCAATCCCTCCCAGCATCAGGGTCTTTTCCAATAAGTCAACTCTTCGCATGAGGTGGCCGAAGTACTGGAGTTTCAGCTTTAGCATCATTCCTTCCAAATAAATCCCAGTGTTGATCTCCTTCAGAATGGACTGGTTGGATCTCTTTGCAGTCCAAGGGACTCTCAAGAGTCTTCTCCAACACCACAGTTCAAATGCATCAACTCTTCGGTGCTCAGCCTTCTTCACAGTCCAACTCTTACATCCATACATGACTACTGGAAAAACCATAACCTTGACTAGACGGACCTTTGTTGACAAAGTCATGTCTCTGCTTTATAATATGTTGTCTAGGTTGGTCATAACTTTCCTTCCAAGGAGTAAGTGTCTTTTAATTTCATGGCTGCAATCACCATCTGCAGTGATTTTGGAGCCCCCCAAAATAAAATCTAACACTGTTTCCCCATCTATTTCTCATGAAGTGATGGGACCGGATGCCATGATCTTTGTTTTCTGAATGTTGAGAATGTATTTTTCCACCCTCTCACCTTCAGTCTATATGTGTCTTTAGGTCTGAAGTGGGCTTCTTGCAAACAGCATATATATGGGTCTTGTTTTTGTATCCATTCAGCCAATCTGTGTCTTTTGGTTGAAGCATTAATCCATTAACACTTAAAGTAATTATTGATATATATGTTTCTATTGCCATTTTCTTAATTGTTTGGGGTTGATTTTGTAGATCTTTTTCCTTCTCTTGTATTTCTTGCTGTATAAGCCACTTTAACATTTGTTGTAAAGCTGATTTGGTGGTGTTGAATTCTCTTAACTTTTGCTTGTCTGAAAAGCTCTTTATTTCTTCATCAATTTTGAATGAGATCCTTGTAGGGTACAATAATCTTGGTTGTAGATTTTTCCCTTTCAGTACTTTAAACATGTCCTGCCATTCCCTTCTAGCCTGCAGAGTTTCTGCTGAAAGATCAGCTGTTAAGTGTATGGGGTTTCCCTTGTATGTTACTTGTTGCTTCTCCCTTGCTGCTTTTAGTATTCTTTCTTTGTGTTTAGTCTTTGTTAGTTTGATTAGTATGTGTCTTGGCATATTTCTCCTTGTGTTTATCCTGTATGGGATTTTTGTGTCTCTTGGACTTGATCAACTATTTCCTTTTCCATGTTGGCAAAACTTTCAACTATTATCTCTTCAAAATTTTTCTCATGATGTTGGTGCATTTAATATCGTCCCAGAGGTCTCTGAGACTATCCTCAGTTCTTTTCATTCTTTTTACTTTATTCTGCTCTTCCAAAGTTATTTCCACCATTTAACCTTCCAACTCACTGATTCATTCTTCTGCTTCAGATATTCTACTATTGATTCCATCTGGAGCATTTTTAATTTCAGTAATTGTGTTGTTTGTCTCTATGTTTATTCTTTAATTCTTCTAGGTCTTTGTTAATTGATTCTTCCATTTTCTCCATTTTGTTTTCAAGGTTTTTAATCTTCTTTACTCTCATTATTCTGAATTCTTTTTCAGGTAGTTTGCCTATTTCCTCTTCCTCTAATTGGACTTCTGTTTTTCTAGTTTTTTCATTCATTTGTGTAGTATTTCTCTGCCTTGTCATTATTTTTTTTAACTTATTGTGTTTGAGGTCTCCTTTTCCCAGGCTTCAAGGTTGAATTCGTTCTTCCTTTGATTTCTGCCCTCCTAAGGTTGATCCAGTGGTTTGTGTAAGCTTCATATAGGGTGAGATTTGTGCTGAGTTTTTGTTTGTTTTTCCTGTGATGGGCAAGGCTAAGTGAAGTGATAATCCCCCCTGTTGATGATTGGGTTTGTATTTTTTGTTTTGTTTGTTGTTTAATGTAGGTGTCCTGCACAGAGTGCTACTGGTCTTTGGGTGATGCCAGGTGTTGTATTCAAGTGGCTCCCTTTGTGTGAATTCTCAGTACTTGATACTCCCTAGGGTTAGTTCTCTGGTAGTCTAGGGTCTTGGAGTCAGTCCTCCCACTCCAAAGCCTCAGGGCTTGATCTCTTTAAGCAGTAGACAAGGTGAGAGTAGATTTTGGTGCTGTGTTTGTTTTGTTTTGTTTTCTGTCTCAAACTTAGTATGTTTTGAATTGGGTATTTCATCTTCTTGTCCAAACCAACATTTTTTTGTTTGTTTTGGTTTTTTAGTTAGTCTTAGTGTTAGCTTTACCAATGTTTTTAATAGATATATATATTTTTTAAGATCAGTGTTAGTTTCACAGCAAAATGCCTCTCTAGGAGGGAGTTGTGAAAGAGGAAAGATTTCCACACATTGAGAAGTTCCCTAACTGGTGAGAATAGGGAATGGAGGGGGAGTTTTGGAGCCTTAAAGAAGAGCACAGAAACAAGTGTGCAGAAAGCAAAGCAGAGAGAGAGAGATCTGCACAAAGTGTCAGTGCCAACCGACACTCACTACTCTGAGACACTTGTCCGCTGGCTCACTGCGCTGGGTGAGAACTGGATACTGAGGCTTGGGCTTTGAAGCTCAAACCTGGGGAGTGGACTGGGGTTAGGTACATGAAGGCAGCCTGAGGGAGCTAGGGTGTAGCGCACCACAACGGAGGGAGTATGGGGAGAAGCCTGGGCCTGGCCTTTTCTTGGTCTTTTGACTGAGAGTGCATCCTCTGCTTCTTCATTTTGTTTGTATTTCTCTTGTCTCAGGGAGACAAGGGACCACTGAGGGACATCAGGTAGGGGGTGGGCCTGCCACAGGAGCTGCTTTCTCCAGTTGCTCACAGGTGGCAGGGTATGCCAACATGTGCTTCAGGGGCAGGTGCCATCATGGCTGCCATCTTAGCTTCAGAGGTGGATGTGGATCACTGCCAGTGCCACTACCAAGGCTCCTATGAGTGTTGCAGGCCACTGCCCCACCTTCCTGGGAGCCAACACGGCCTGTCACTGCTGCCAAGGGCCCTGGAACCTGGTGCCAACCACATGCATGATCTGCCACCGCTACCACTGCTGCTGCAGAGCGACCCATGCCTGAGAGCCAGCCTCAGCCCCTGTTCTTCCTGGGAACCTGCACAAGCTGTATGCCTTCATACCTGCATGCCCCCTCTTGAGGGAATATCAGCCAGCACATGCTGAGGCAAGACACAGCAAGCATCCAAACCAAAAACAGCCCTCATGCCAAAAAAATATTAAACCCACCCCACACCAGCCACCCAGGGATGCTCTTGCTTATAAATAGCCCTCCAAGACTGCAGTAAATAGTTGTTTCTCCTAAATTCACATAATAAGAGAAATACAAACAAGAAGAGGATGCACTCTCAGTCAAAAGACCAAGAAAATTCCCTTGAGCAATGAAACAGAACTCTTCAGTCTAACAGACACTGAGTCCCAGAGAGAGGTAATGAAAATACTGAAGGAATAAGAAAGGCTATTGAAAAAAATGCGGATTACTGTAAAAAAGGAACTAGAAACTGTAAGAAAGAGCAAAAAAAATTAGAAAATTCATTTTCCAAGATGAAAACTGGGCTCAAGGCAATGAATGGCAGAATGAACAATGCAGAAGAAAGGATAAGTGACCTGGAAGATAGACTAGTGGAAATTACCTACTCAGAGAAGCAGAGAACCAAATTTAAAAAAAGAAAAGATGAAAGCAATGTAAGAGACCTATAGGATAATATAAAGCAAGCCAATCTAAGCATAATAGGAATTCCAAGAGGAGAAGGAAGAGAAAAGGGGATTGAAAATATATTTAAAGAATTATGAATAAAAGTTTCCCAGACCTAAAGAAGGAAAATATTCAGATACAGGAAGCATATAGGGTCCCAAACAAGATGAACTCAAAAAGACTTACACCCGGATGTATTATGTGTAATAAAAGTAACTAACTATTAAAGAAAGAATTCTAAAGGCAGCAAGAGAAAGTTAAAGAGTTAATTACAAGGGAACCCCTGTAAGACTATCAGCTAATTTCTCTACGAAACACTACAGGCCAGAGTTCAGTTCAGTCACTCAGTCGTGTCTGACTCTTTGCGACCTCATGAACACCAGGCCTCCCTGTCCATCACCAACTCCCAGAGTTCACTCAGACTCATGTCCATTGAGTCAGTGATGCCATCCAATTATCTCATCCTCTGTAGTCCCCTTCTCTTCCTGCCCTCAATCTTTCCCAGCATCAGGATCTTTTCAAACGAATCAGCTCTTCGCATCAGATGGCCAAAGTATTGGAATTTCAGCCTCAACATCAGTCCTTCCAATGATCACCCAGGACTGATCTCCTTTAGGATGGACTAGTTGGATCTCCTGGCAGTCCAAGGGACTCTCAAGAGTCTTCTCCAACACCACAGATCAAGAGCATCAATTCTTCAGTGCTCAGCTTTCTTTACCGTCCAACTCTCACATCCATACATGACCACAGGAAAAACCATAGCCTTGACTAGACGGACCTTTGTTAGCAAAGTAATGTCTCTGCTTTTGAATATGCTATCTAGGTTGCTCATAACTTCCAAGGAGTAAGCGCCTTTTAATTTCATGGCTGCAATCACCATCTGCAGTGATTTTGGAGCCCCCTAAAATAAAGTCAGCCACTGTTTCCACTGTTTCCCCATCTATTTCCCATGAAGTGAGGGGACTGGATGCCATGATCTTCGTTTTCTGAATGTTGAGCTTTAAGCCAACTTTTTCACTCTCTTCTTTCACTTTCATCAAGAAGCTTTTTAGTTCTTCACTTTCTCCCATAAAGATGGTGTAATCTGCATATCTGAGGTTATTGATATTTCTCTGGCAATCTTGATTCCAGCTTGTGTTTCCTCCAGTCCAGCGTTTCTCATGATGTACTCTGCACAGAAGTTAAATAAGCAGGGTGACAATATACAGCCTTGTCGTACTCCTTTTCTTATTTGGAACCAGTCTGTTGTTCCATGTCCAGTCTAACTGTTGCTTCCTGACCTGCATACAGATTTCTCAAGAGGCAGGTCAGGTGGTCTGGTATTCCCATCTCTTTCAAAATTTTCCACAGTTTATTGTGATCCACACAGTCAAAGGCTTTGGCATAGTCAATAAAGCATGCCAAAGGCTGCTCTGGATGGCTAATCTGAGTTCCCTTATAAGATTAGGGTCTTTTGAGGCAGCAAGAGTATGGGAATTCAGTGTCTGCTTGTGGGACCATTGTTCTCCCCATCTGTTTCCCATTAAGTGATGGGACCAGATGCCATGATCTTAGTTTTCTGAATGTTGAGTTTTAAGTCAACATTTTCACTCTCCTCTTTCACTTTCATCAAGAGGCTCTTTAGTTGTTCTTCACTTTCTGCCATAAGGGTGGTATCATCTGCATATCTAAGGTTATTTATATTTCTCCCAGCAATCAGCTCATATATTAAAGCCCTAAACCTAATATGGTGCAATGATATTTGGAGGTGAGCCTATGGGAGGTGATTAGGGTTGAGAGAGATCATGAGGGTGAGACCACAAGATCAGATTAGTATCTTTATAAGAAGAAGAAGAGAGACCAGGACTGAGTTTTCCATATTGTGAAGGTACAGAAGTTGGCTGTCTGCAATCCAGGAAAAGGGCTCTCAAGACCTGAATCAGCTAGCACCTTAGTCTTGGATTTCTCAGACTCTGGAAATGTGAGAAATGGAAATCTATTGTTTTAGCCACCCATCCTTTGGTATTTTATTATGACAGCCAGAGCTAATGAAGACAAGTGTACAGTCAGTTCTCCTGCGCATCTTGTTACAGTGAAGATTCTGGTTCAGTAGGACTCAAGTGGGGTTCCCAAATTTGCATTTCTAACTAGCTTTTGGTGCTGCTTATTATTCTGATCCATGGATCATATTGTAATCTTAAGAATCCTAGATTACCATGTTTTCTGAATTGAATTGTATTTTTAAAGGGTATGCTTGAAGGATTAGCATGACCTTGGGGATCCTATGGGTACAGTGTGTTCCAAGACTAATAAGGTATTCTCATGGATTCACTCTATATTGAGATTTCAAAACTTTATAGCAGGTGACAGGGATTATCTCCTAGTAGAGGTGAAATGTTCCAGGTTTCAGTGTGTCCTAGAGGACCCTAGAGTCCTAGGATACTGGGTTGTCTTTAAAGGGTCAGAATGTCCTAGGGATGTCAGAATGTACTTCCTGGACCTCAAGAAGCAGACTGTTGCAGGTGTCAGGGTGTCCTGACTGCTCAAGGAGACTGGGTGTGTCAAGGTTTCCTTGAAGAATCAGAATGTCAGTCTCCTGCAGAGTTTTGGGGTCTGGGAGAATCAGGATGTACCTGGAATTCAGACGCTCTTCAGGGTCAGGGTATTCTGAAGTTCTGTGCAACCTTGGAAGTTCAGGGAGTCCTGGGGGGTTCTGGGTGAATAAGGAGGTGACATTTGGGACAGAGAATATTTGAGAACTATGGTTTGCCAGAAGAATCATCTTATGCTTTATGTTGTTCTGAGGGGGTGTCCAGAGTATTCTGAGAATCAAGATATCTAGGAGGGATCAGAATGTACTTGTGTCTTTTAGCTTTTTAGTTTCCTAGAAAGAAGTCTTTGGGAATCACCTACATAATGAGATACCAGGCAGGCCCCACTCCTGGACCCCATTTGTACCCCCTCTCCCGTCTCATGATGGGGTTCTGAGGAGGGGTCTCAGGCAGAATGCATTTTCTCCTCGTTCCCCTGTCTGCTCCCAGGAGGGGATTTAAAAGGACAAAAGAATTTGGCCTTCTGGGAATATGAGCTCTTGGCCCCAGTCCCTGGACCCTCCAACAGAGCACCTTCTCTCATCCGGCTTGTGATCCTCCCTTGATGATGGGGGCTCTGGTGACCAGCAGTGATTGGATGGGCCCACAGGGGTGAGGAGGAGGTCACTCCTCCAAGGCTCAGGGAGAAAAAAGGTGGTGTGGGATTGCAAGCTGGGAAAGTAGGCAGCTGAGAGCAAAGGGAGAGAACAGCATCCCAGAGAGAAGGGGTAGGGAGAGAAAAATGGAGACTAAAACAGAGGAAAAAGAGTGAGGGCAAGACAGATAGAAGGAGAGTATACTTAAGCAAAGGAATGGAAAATTAGAAACAAAAGTTAGAAAAAAGGAGAGAGGGAGAAAGACAGAGATATCTGTCTATATCTATATTTATATTTACCTAGGGAGAGAGATTCAGAGAGAGGCATAAATAGAGGGAGAACAATCAAGATACCAGGCATAGAGGGGAACAGAAACTTAGAAAGACTGATCCAGAATCAGAGACTTAGGACACGGGACTGGACTGTCTTTGGTCTCTTTTGTGAGCCATGGACACAGAAGGGAGAAGTGAACAGGCTAAGCAAGCGAAGGAGCAAGTGTGCAGCAGCCTGTGGCCCGAGGGCTACCCAGCCGCTGAGACTGTGGCCTCCTCAGTGGGTGAGTGAATCTTTTGGGTGGTGTTCCTGAGGAAGCAGCCAGTGTGTGGGCTCCATGGGGCAACTGTTTGCCATGAGGAAGATGAAGAGGAGAAATAGAAAACCAGAATCCTATAATGTTAAAAATAAGGGGACCTTAGAAGGGACAGGGTGGTACAACTTGTCTGCTTTACGGAGTCGGGTCACTGAGGCCTGCCCTGAGGAGGGGGCAGAGGCAGAGCTGAAATCTGTCTCCTCACTCCTGACCTCAGAGTTCGCCGACTGCATAGCCTTCTCTGAGGAAGAGAGCTGGAGGGACCAGAGCTTTGGATCTGAGCAGAGTAGGGGGCCGAGGTGGACATTGAGCACCAGGTGGGGACCACCTCCTGGGTCCCTATGGGGATGGGATCTTCACTCCAGACATGTTTTTTTCAGTGTGTGCCTTCCAGGTGTTTCCTTTTGCTTCTGTTCTCTCTTCCTGACTTGCTCTCAGACTAATTAGTGTGGGGGCTTAGTAAGCCTGTAGGGAGAAGAGGCAAGCCTTTCCCACGAGCTCAGGTTCCTGCAGCCTGGTGGCCGGGCCAGCACTGGGATAGGGGAGAAGATGAAATGCATGCATGGGGAGGGTGCATCTGAGCAGAAGAGGGAAGGATGTTTCATCTTCCCAAGTGAAGGGTATAGGATGAGAACAGTATAAAGTTTCAAGTTGCATGTGAACCATGAGAGCAGGGAGCAAGTAATAGGGGTCTTAGAGACCTGGGCAGTTTGTTACGGCATCAGAGTGAACATAAGGTACATAGGGTAAGATCCAGGAAGGTGGTATGTATGCTCAGAGAGGTGGAAGGCTGTGGAGGGGCATGCCTTACATGGGGACATATCTGGGGAAATGTAATAGGGAGTAGGCATATGGGTGCAGAAGTGAGGCAGCAAGAGTGTGAATGCCCAGGACAAACGAGTCTGAGGTGTGGACCTCATCTGGAGATGGCAGCCTGAGTTATGGGACTCAGAAGCAAAGTGGAGCCAAGGCTGAGCTAGATTCAGCTGGTTCTGAAAGCTGAAGAATTTCTGGTTGGGGCAGAGTGTATGAGCAACACACCGGGCCCGAGTAGACTCTGGGGGTTCCAGCATATGTGGTCTGGGATGGATGGATGGGTCTCTGTGGCAACAACCTTTCCCTCCCCTCTCCTCCTCAGACATGAACACTCAGCCCTACCGGAACCTCTCTGGTGTAAGAGTGGGGAGACCAAAGCTTTCCCCGCAAGGAGGACAGAGGGGTCGACTACACTCCCGGCGCCGTCACCGCACCACCTTCAGTCCAGCGCAGCTGGAACAGCTGGAGTCAGCTTTTGGGAGGAACCAGTACCCTGACATTTGGGCACGAGAAAGTCTTGCTCAGGACACAGGCCTCAGTGAGGCCAGAATCCAGGTGATGGCCCAGAATTCCGCGCCTTCACCCCCCAGGAAGAAATGCAGATTCAGTGCTTGGGAACTACTGGGGCATAATTCTCAGGGCATTATAATCCTAACCCAAACCTTCACCAGAACAGAGTCTTATCCAACAGTCAAGGTAACCTCATCTGTACCAGGAATGTCACTTGAGTTTAACCCTGGCACTAACCTAATCTAACTTGAATTCCGACATCAACCCCCAGTATCGACCCCCAACCTTAATAGTGATCTGAACAGCAGTCCTAACTATTTCTATACATATGTAACCTTGTCTCTAACCATGGCCTTGAAACTCGATCAGCCTGATACTCCCTTATTTCTAACCCTATCTTGTGTGTGTATATGTTAGTTGCTCAGCTGTATCTGACTCTTTGCAACCCCGTGGACTGTAGCCCGTCCATAGAGTTCTCCAGGCAAGAATAGTGGAGTGGGCTGCCATTTCCTTCTCCAGGGGATCTTCTTGACCCAGAGATTGAACTCAGGTCTTCTGCAATGCAGGCAGATCCTTTACCATCTGAGCCACGAGGGAAACCATATCTTAGGAATCTTAATCTTAGAATAAACTATACCCTAAAGCCAACCTGGTCTATGACAATTAAACTCATCCATAGTCTTAAACTCTAATAACCCTAAGGAAGTTTCCCACTCTCTGGGGAAGGGAAATGTCATTTTCTCATGTTTGTCTCTTTCCTGTTGGAAGCTGACATTTCTTACTCACCTAAAATTGAAGCAGGGCAAATTTAGACATGGACTGGAGGAATGGTGTGGTCTCACTTTGTCACTAGGCCTGGCTCAGTTATGCCTTTCACAAGAGCTTTGCTTCCTCTGGGGATGTGGGGGAATTTTATGCCTTGTACCTTCAGTCTTCAAGGAGAGAGGGTGCATGTGATAATGCCACCTGTTTGAGAGAGAGGCTCTGATGTGGCTCTTCTTCCCCCTCTTCAGGTCTGGTTCCAGAACCGCAGAGCTAAGCAGAGGAAGCAAGAGCGGTCACTGCTCCAGCCACTGGCCCACCTGTCTCCTGCCACCTTCTCTGGTTTCTTGCCTGAGCCCCCTTCTTGCCCCTACTCTTACCAACACCACCTCCCCCAATGACCTACTTCCCTCACCCCTACAACCATGCTCTTCCATCTCAGCCCTCCACAGGTAGTTCCTTTGCTCGACCCTACCAGTCTGAAGACTGGTATCCCAGCTTGCACCCAACCCCTGCTGGTCATCTCCCCTGCCCTCCACCCCCACCCATGCTTCCCCTCAGCCTTGAGCCACCAAAGTCCTGGAACTAAAGTAAACAAGTACTGATAAGGTAATTTCCCAGTCTGTGACCCTCACAAAACAGAGAAAACTGGGTGATTTCCTTTCCTTCTAAGGGTGAAGTAAAAAAATGGTGAGGGGTAGCATAGAGATTGGGAATGTAGAAATGGGAGATTATGATGAAAGTCTCACTGAGGTGACTGGGTAAATTTAAGGAGGTGAAACTACTGGAAGATGTAGGTAAAAAAACAACAGTGCAGGTGACTGGTGGAAGGGTGGAATTGAGGGAAGCAATGATTGCTGCTGATGAATGGAAATGGTTGTATGGTATAAAACTTTGTGGGTTTCACTCATTGAGATCACAGCTGAGAACCTTTATCTCTGTTGTTTCTAGCTGATTTCAGTAAGGCATTTGATGTATAAGTCTACTTATACATTCTTTCCCCATCAGTACCACCCGAACCTGTCATTAACTTTTGTTCATTCTATTCTGAAAATCCTGGAGAAGGGAACGGCAACCCACTTCAGTATTCTTGCCTGGAGAAACCCATTGATAGAGGAGCCTGGTGGGCTACAGTCCATGCGGTTGCAAAAAGTCAAACATGACTGAAGGGACTTAGCATGCACACATTCTGAAAATAGCTCCTGAATTTATTCCTCTCCTTTCTGTTCCAGCAGACACTTTGCTTTTACTGGCCCACATTTTCTAATTAATCCTCCTCCTTGATTCCCTTAGGTCCAGTCTTTCCCACTTCCAGCAGGCCTTGCACATCTGATAATACAAGACTAGCTCTTCAATGTGTTATAAACAATAAATAATAAATAAATAATAATTGATATAACACAACTTAGCCTGTAAGAATCTTCAATGTTATTTTCAAACTAACTCTTAAGTCAACTGAATGTGGTTTTGTTATTGAGCAAAGTCTTTTGTGGAACAGAAAGCCAAACTCTGACAGTGAATGTTTACAGCCAAGTGAGGTTTTATCGCAGGGCTCCAAGCAAGGGAAAGGGAGGCAAGTCAGATCCACTCCAACTTGGTCTTTGAGTTGGGGGTGTTTTTAAAAGAGAAGAACAAATAAGTTGAGATTAATCATCATCTTGTGACATTTCCGTGACATCTCTTAATCATAGTTGTGGAAATAAGAATATCTCTAGTTTATGATTCTCTAGTCAGGTGGTCCATGCCTGAGGCATATGTGAGCTTATCCTACTCTGGAGAAACAAACCTGAGTTTGTGTGTTAATAGTAATACCTACAGCAGTATTTTAGTATGTTGACAATGTTATAGACAAGAGCAATTTTAGTTGTCTGATTCTGATTGATTAGTGTTTGGTTGACACAGGACTGAGGTCAGAATAAAAGTGAATAAAGTTTTGAATAGAGAGATTAATCACAAACTCACAAAAAGGAACTTAGTTTTAGAGAGGCTCAGTTTTAGTTTCTGATAGAGAAGAAACAGTTTGATTAAGGGCAGACTTTTCCATTCACAAACCATGAGTCTTGAGTCTCATAAGAGGTCATTCCTGGTGAAGTGCCTTAGTCTGAGCTCTCCCAACAGAAACATGGTGTGGTCTAGTTGGTGATGTCATTTATATACCTTATTGCTTATAAGGTACTTATTTTACTCATAACTTATTTAAAATCTAAGCCTAACTCACTTATGGGTAGGTCCATAGAAGAATTCTGAATAAACAAGCCTCAGAGATTTTGTGTACAATTTTTTATATGTATTGATATTACATAAAAAATGTCAAAACCTCTGTGATGGACAATTCCATTTCCATGTAATTATCCCTTTGGGCCAGACTGCTTTCCAGAAAGATAATACTCATTAGCATGCCTCTCAAAATATCAGTATCAGTATCAAAATGATTGACATTGATCATTTTGGAAAAGTTGTTCCCTGAGAGTGATGTTTCCTTGCTGGTTATTCTTTTTCAGTTTTCATTAATCAGTTGCTAGTGAAAGTTGAAGATAGTTTCATGTTTATTGACAATTTACTTTTTTTTCTCTTCTGCATTGCTTCTCTGAGTTATTTGTATATTTGTGTATTGCTCTAGTCATCTTTTATTACTATTTCAGGAACCACAGGTGAGAGATCTCCCCTTATTTTTCCTGGCTTCACCCATATTTTCCTCATTATTTGGATCAAAATATTATGCCTTGAATCATCTTAAAATTATTTTAGTTTGTGCAGCAAAATAGTCATCGATTTCCCCTCAATCAGCTAACTCATTCTTCCAAAATAATTTGTTTAACAGTGGTTTGCACAAACATTTTTCCACAGACTAAGTTCTCATATGGGACAGTTGTAGACTCCTAATTCTTTTCCACCAATTAGCTTCTCTGTTCTGGTATCAGTTACATACAGTCTTAATTATCAAACATTGTAAGGATTATTGATATTTCTAAAATGTTAAATTTCCTTATTCAAATACAAGATAAATCTTGTCATTTTTTCCCCAGCCTTGTCTTATGTTTCTCAGGAAACTTCTGGGTATTTTTTTCATAAAACAAATCTTTTTATTTACTTATTTATTTTTTACTGGAGGATAATTGCTTTAAAATGTTGTGTTGGGCTCTGCCAGACATCAACATGAACCAGCCATGAAAAGAAAAGTGAAAGTAAGTAAAGTCACTCAGTTGTGTCCGACTCTTTGAGACCCCATAGACTGTAGCCCACCAGGCTCCTCTGTCCATGATATTCTCCAGGCAAGAAAACTAGAGTGGGTTGCCATTTCTTTCTCCAGGGGATCTTCCCAACCCAGGGATCAAACCCAGGTCTCCTGCATTGCAGGCAGACACTTTAACCTCTGAGCCACCAGGGAAGCCCAGCCATAGGTATACATATGTTCCTTCCCTCTTAAACCTCCCTCTCACCTCCTATCCACCACACCCCTCTAGTTTGTCACAAACACCAGATTGATTTCCCTGTGTTATACAGCAACTTCCCATCACCTATCTATTTTACATATGGTAATTTATATATTTCAAAGCTAGTCTCTCAATTTGTCCCACTCTCTTTCCCTATCTGTGTTCATAAGTCTGTTCTCTATGTCTGAGTCTCTATTCTTGCCCTGCAAATAGTTTCATCAGTACCATTTTTCTGGATTCCATATACCATAAAAAAATCTTAATAGGAGTTTTATAACTTACAAAAGTTAAATTTGCTGGTTGTAACAGTCAACTCAAAAGATTTATATATATATATATATATGACATATATATTATATATATGAATATATATTACCTTGAATATATATTCATATATATTAACTGGATTAATCACAAAACCTCATGTTAAGCAAACTCAGCTCAACATGAAATAGACATTAGTAGTGTGTATCTGTCCACAACTTAATTTACTCATAGAAAAATATATAGATATACACACACTAATTTTTTCATTTTTTAAAAATAAAAATGAGATCCTACCATAAGTGGATATAGATATAAAAACATCTTTCAAGTGGATCACACAGTTTACTGTTTTCATTCCATTAACTGGCAGTTTTATGAGCCACTTAACCATTCACCTGTCATTTGAGACTCACAGTTGATTTGATACTTTGTTTTGTTTTACTACCACAAACGTTACTGCAATTGTCTCATTAAAAGATAAGTCTCAGAAAAAGGTAAAATCATGACTCTCATAAATATGAAAATTTTATTTAACTCATTGCTAATAAGGCAAAGAATGATAAAGATGTCAAGTCCAATTCATAGGACAAAGAACAAACATATTTATAGATAAGAAATAGTGAAATCAATGTGTAAATGGAGGTAAATTGTCTCCTGGTTGAGGAAGGAAGTCAACTGACACTCTAGGGGATGGAATTTATGTACACGTCTATAAGACAACATTCAGAAAACTAAGATCATGGCACTCAGTCCCATTACTTCATGGAAATAAATGGGGAAACAATGGAAACAGTGACAGACTTTATTTTCTTGGACTCCAAAATCACTGCAGATGGTGACTGCAGCCATGAAATTAAAAGATGCTTGCTGCTTGGAAGAAGAGCTATGACAGCATACCAAAAAGCAGAGACCTTACTTTACTGACAAAAGTCCATCTGGTCAAAGCTATGGTTTTTCCAGTGGTCATGTATGGATGTGAGAGTTAGACTATAAAGAAAGCTGAGTGCCAAAGAATTGATGCTTTTGAACTGTGGTGTTGGAGAAGACTCTTGTGAGTCCCTTGGAAATCCAACCAGTCCATCCTAAAGGAAATAAGTCCTGAATATTCATTGGAAGGATTGATGCTGAAGCTGAAACTCCAGTACTTGGACCACCTGATGCAAAGAACTGACTCACTGGAAAAGACCCTGATGCTGGGAAAGATTGAAGGTGGGAGGTTAAGGGGCCGACAGAGGATGAGATAGTTGGATGGCATCACTGACTTGATGGACACGAGTTTGAGCAAGCTCCAGGAATTGATGATGGACAGGGAAGGCTGGTGTGCTGCAGTCCATGGGGCCACAGCATCAGACATGACTGAGCAACTGAACTGAACTGAAGGCTTTAAAATCTATTCTTGGTTCTACACTCCAGAGTTAGTTCTCTCGGTAGCTTTCCAGGATCATACAAGCATTGGCATGTACCTGGGGTCCCCCTCACCTTTTGTCTCCTGCTGGTTGTGAAATGAAATATTTTTGTGAAATAAAATATGTTCTGCTATACCAATAAACAAGCCATGCCACAGCCATCAGGGATTCCAGCCTTCCAAATGTAAACTTCTGAGCCCAGGTGAAACAATACCAGCTATCTGGCAGCCATCAGCTGGGGCTGAGGACTTGGGGTAGGGTGTGAGAAAGCACAGGAGGAAACCAACTGCCACATCCACCACCCCTTATGGTAAATGAGGAATTAAGGATGGGAACAATCAAAAAGCAGCGTTTGGTTCCAGACAGCTGAGATACATATGAAAGAATGATTTCAGTAAGCCTGGACACTTGTATCTTCCCATACGTTGTTCAGTCGCTTAGTTGTATTCAACTCTTTACGACTGCAGGCTTCCCTGTCCTTCACCATCTCTTGGAGCTTACTCAAACTCATGTCCATTGAATTGGTGATGCCATCCAAACATCTCGTCCTCTGTCATCCCCTTATCCTCCTGCCCTCAATCTTTCCCAGCATCAGGGTCTTTCCTAATGAGTCGGCTCTTTGCATCATGTGGCCACAGTATTAGAGCTTCAGCTTCAGCATCAGAGTGCTAAATCCCGTAACACGAGAGATCTGGTTTTGTTAATGAGTCCAAGTTTGCTCTGCTTGCCCCAGGATATACCAATGAATCTGAGGGACAAGGTGTTGAGATAAAGAAGGCACTTTATTCTGGAAACTGGTTGACCGAGAAGATGGCAGCCTAGTGGCTCAAAAAACTCATCTTGTTGGGGCTTGGATGCCAGGTTCTTTTATGGATCAGAGATAGGGGAGGTGAGGAAACAAAGTGAAAAGACCATTCCATTCTTGCAAGTGTCTTCTAGAGCTGCAAGCCTCAGGCAGGGGGATGTGTTGGTTTCACCTCGATCACAGGTGGGCTGAGTTGAACAGGCGTGCTCAGTCGCCTCTGACTCTGAGACCCCACGGACTGCAGTCTGCCAGGCACCTTTGTCTATGGGATTTTCCAGGGAAGAATACTGGAGTGGGTTGCCATTTCCTTTTCCAGGGGAGCTTCCCAACCCAGGGACTGAACCCACATCTCCTGTGTATCCTGCATTGGTAGGTGGATTTTTTTTTTTCCTCATTAAACTTTTTTTTAATGGGTCTCAAATTCTGTGAGATTTTTGGTCAAGTTGTTTTCTTTAGAAAGTACTGATTTTAAAAACTGGTAACTTAAACTGTCACACACAAAACATACGGTCCACAAAACATTCTCCTTTCCTTCTGAAGGAAGATGCATTGTTATAATTAACCAGTCTTTTAATATTAAACTTAAATGGCCAATTGAGACAACAGTTCTGAGACTGTTCTTCCACCACTGATTAAGACTGGGGTAGCAGGTATTGCGGAGAAGGCAATGGCACCCCACTCCAGTACTCTTGCCTGGAAAATCCCATGGATGGAGGAGCCTGGTGGGCTGCAGTTCATGGGGTCGCTAAGAGTTGGACACGACTAAGCGACTTCACTTTCACTTTTCACTTTCATGCACTGGAGAAGCAAATGGCAACCCACTCCAGTATTCTTGCCTGGAGCATTCCAGGAACGAGAGAGCCTGGCGGGCTGCCGTCTATGGGGTCGCACAGAATTGGACACAACTGAAGCGACTTAGTAGCAGCAGCAGCAGGTATTGGGGATAACACTCACTTAACCGTCTGAGCTTTCTGGGCAGACTTGGTGACTTTGCCAGCTCCAGCTGCCTTCTTGTCCACTGTTTTGATGACACCCACAGTGACCATCTCTCATGTCACACACAGCAAAATGGCCCTTGAGAGGATAGTTAGAGAAGGTCTTGACACACATGGGTTTTCCAGGAACCATATCAACAATGGCAGCAATACCAGATTTCAAGAATTTAGGGCCATCTTCCAGCTTTTTCCCAGAACGATGGTCAATCTTCTCCTTCAGCTCAGCAAACTTGCAAGCAATGTGAGCTGTGTGACAATCCAGCACTGATCTGGCCTGGATGGTTCAAAATAATCATCTGAGCTGTGAAGCCAGCTGCTTCCATCGGTGGGTCCTTTTTGCTTTCACCAGCCACATTGCCACGACGAACATCTTTGACAGACACGTTCTTGACATTGAAGCCCACATTGTCCCCAGGAAGGGCTTCTCTCAGTGCTTCATGGTGCATTTCTACAGACTTCACTTCAGTTGTTACACTGACTGGAGCAAAGGTGACCACCATGCCAGGTTTGAGAACACCAGTCTCCACCCAGCCCACAGGGACAGTACTAATACCACAAATTCTACAGACATCCTGGAGGGGCAAATGCAAGGGTTTGTCAGTTGGGTGAGTTGGTGGCAGGATGCAATCAGAGTTTCAAGTAGGGTGGTTCCACTGGCATTGCTGTCCTTACGGGTGAATTTCCATCTCTTGAACCACGGCATGTTAGCACTTGGCTTCAGCATGTTATCACCATTCCAGCCAGAAATCGGCACAACTGTTACTGTGTCAGAGTTGTAGCCAATTTTCTTAATATAGGTGCTGGCTTCCTTAACAATTTCCTCATATCTCTTCTGGCTGTAGGGTGCTCCGTGAAATCCATTTTGTTAACTCCAACAATTAGTTGTTTCACACCCAGAGTACAACCCAGAAGGGTATGCTCATGGGTCTGCCCATTCTTGGAGATACTGGCTTCAAATTCACCAACACCAGCAGCAACAATCAGGAGAGCACAGTCAGCCTGGGATGTGCCTGTAATGATGTTTTTGATGAAGTCTCTGTGTCCTGGGGCATCAAAGATGGTAACATGGTACTTGCTGGTCTCAAATTTCTACAGGGAGATATCAGGGGTGATACCACGCTCACGTTCAGCTTTCAGTTTCTCCAAGACTCAGGCATACTTGAAGAGCCATTTCCCAACTCGGCAATCTCCTTCTCGAATGTTTCAATTGTTCTCTTGTCGATCCAGCCACATTTGTATATCAGATGGCCAGTTGTGGTAGACTTCCCTGAATCTAGTTGTCCAATGACAATGATATTGATATGGGTCTTTTCCTTTCCCATTTTCTCTTAGGTTTAATGGTGGTTTTCACAAAACCTGTGTCCTGGCAGCAAACCCATTGTGAAAAAGCTGGTAGGTGGATTCTTTACCACAGAGGCACCTCGGAAACCCCAGGTAGGCAGGGTCAAGCTATCTCCCCGAGGCAGGCCATTTTGTATGCCTATAATAACAAAAGTAACAAGATAAGGGATAAAGTCACAGATGCAAATCCAGGATGAATTCAAAACCCTTCCTGGTTATAGTTTTTCTAATTAATCTTTTAATATCCAGATTACTTGCCTCTTGTTTCAATCTTCACCACACCCACCACCACCCCCAACTCCACCACCCCAACAGAGAAGCAGTTCTCTCCAGGTCACCTGAGTTGCTGTGTCTTGGGCTTGAAGTCCTCAGGATTCCCGCTGAATAAACCTCTCAACTTTTAGGCCCCTTATATTTTTTTCAGGGGACAAGGTGAGCTGGCAGACTGATGGTCAAGTTCTCTGCTTTTCACTCCTGCCTTCCCTAGGACTCTCAGCCTCCCACCCGCTGCCCCACCCACTAAGCCACTACAAGGGAGAGAAAAGGAGCCAGGGAAGGAAGGCAGAGGGTATTTCTGCATCACTGACCCCCTCCACCATCAGCCTCTCTGAGTACAGAGACTGAACTGAGGGGCTGAGGCTGGCTAGGTTAACAAGGCATCTCAGTGTCCCTGCTGGTCTTAGAAAGCCCAGGAGGCAAGACAAGGCATACCTCAACTCTCCGGATTCCTCTGTCCTTCCTTCTTGGGTAGACTGGAATCTTCCTGGCAGAATCTTTGCCCCAGTTAGGGTTAAAAAAAAAAAAATAGAAAAGCAACAAAGACTCTCTTTCAAGCAGCAACATCCCTTCCCTCATCCCCATCAACCAAAGAGGAAAAGTAGCCAGGTGAATGTAAAGACGTCACAAATTTGTCTTTTCTTTGGGAACTAAATTCCTGGCTTTTCAGGAAAAGTCATTCCTAGCAGGCTTCAAATCTGAGTTCAGAAAGCCAAATGACATGAGCCCGAAATGGGCTTCCCAGCTGGCACTAGTGATAAAAACAAAAAACAAACAAAAAACCAAAAAACAAACAAAAAAAAACCCCGCCTGCCAATGCAAGAGACATAAGAGACTTGGGTTCTGTCCCTGGGTGGGGAAGATCCCCTGGAGGAGAGCATGGAAACCCACTCCAGTACTCTTGCCTGGAGAATCGCATGGACAGAGGAGCCTGGCGAGGTATAGTCAATATGGCTGCAAAGAGCTGGCCATGACTAAAGCCACTTAGCACACAGCACAGAGGCAGAGGGTAGGAGCTCTGGGGTAGCGAAGCAGAGCTCAGGGCTCCTGGTGATAAACCAATTAGGGTGCTCCAGTTCACTACTGAAGACTGCTGGGCTGGACCATGGAGCTCATGGGATGCTCTAAGAGGGCTGGGAAGCACAGTCCCAGAGAGCCTTCTGGTCTGGACTGGGAACATGTGGGGTGAGCACGGCAATGCAATAAAATAACTGAGTCTAAGAAAGCAGAGGCATTAAAGCATTCAGCTTATGTGAGAAATTATCCAGGTCGGCTGGATCCTGCAGGGGGCCCCCCTCCCAGACACCTGGGGACTTGAGTCTTAGGCCACTTCTAGCTCTACCAGCCTCAGCTCTCTGGGAGAGCACAAGCAATGTGTCTCTAAGTGCTCCAGACACTTCTTGGTCTCACGATCTAGCTTGGCTGTCTGCCCAATGCAAACGATACTAGATGCCTTCAGCTTGCAGGACCAGGTCTCCGGGTTCTGAGCTTGTAGACTTAAGGGTCTTGAGAGGAGTCCCTCCCTGCACATCGTCAGTTTTTCCTCCAGACCTGGGGGTTCTGGCTCCTAAAATTGGGAAGAGAACATGAGAAGACCCTGTCTACTGCCTGCCTGGTGTCTCTTGTTGTTTAGTCTGTTGTCTCTTTTCTTGTTCATTTACTCAGTCATGTCTGACTCTTTGCCACCCCATGGATTGAAGCATGCCAGGCTTCCCTGTCCTTCACCATCTCCCGGAGCTTGTTCAAACATGTTTATTGAGTTAGTGATGCCATCCAACCATCTCATCCTCTGTCATCCCCTTCTCCTTCTGCCTTCAGTCTTTCCCAGCATCAAGGTCTTTTCCAGTGAGTCAGCTCTCATCAGATGGGCAAAGTATTAGAGCTTCAGCTTCAGAATCAGTCCTTCCAATGAATATTCAGGATTGATATGCTTTAGGATTGACAGGTTTGATCTCCTTGCTGTCCAAGGGACTATCAAGAGTCTTCTCCAGCACCTCAGTTTGAAGGCATCAGTTCTTTGACACTCAGCCTTTTTTATTGTCCAGCTCTCACATCTGTACATGACTACTAGAAAAACATAGCTTTGACTAAATGGACCTTTGTCAGCAAAGTAATGTCTCTGCTTTTTAATACACTGTCTAGGTTTGTCATTGCCTTTCTTCCAAGGAGCAAGCTTCTTTCAATTTCATAGCTAAAAGTGTTGCAGGAAGGAAGCCAGTTCTGACTCTATGTTGGAAACTGTTCCTTTGACTTGCTTTTCATTGCTCTTGTTATTATAATGATACTCAGTGGCTTGTCTGGACAACTCTACTTCTCTGCTTGACTGTAAACTAAAATGCCTTTGTTCACCTCATGGAGAGATAGTTTGTCCCTGACCACCTGTGAACAGGAGAGATTCACATACCCCTTCCAAAGGCTGGCCATTCTCTTAGAGATGTTTTGGAAGACTGAAGACCCTTTCACTTTACTTCCCTACTGCCTCTCCCTCTCTATTCTGCCTTTTGACTTTAGTTCCTCATTGCTTCTTTCTCTCTGGCATAAAAGAACCTGGCATACAGATCCCAAAAAGATGGTTATTTTGAGGCACTAACCTGCCATCTTCTCAGTCTGCTAGCTTCTTGATTAAAGTCGTTTTCCTTGCCTCAACATCTCGTCTCTTGGATTCATTGTCCTGTCTTGCTGTGAGTAGAGTGAGCTTGGAGTCAATAACAGTCACCATCCACAGTGATTTTGGGGCCCAAGAAAATAAAGTCTGTCACTGTTGCCATTCTTTCCCCATCTATTTGTCTTGAAATGATGGGACTGGATGCCATGATTTTCGTTTTCTGAATGTTGAATTTCAAGCCAGCTTTTTCACTCTCCTCTTTCACCTTCATCAAGAGTCTCTTTAGTTCCTCTTTGTTTTCTGCCATAAGAGTGGTGTCATCTGCATTTCAGAGGTTATTGATATTTCTCCCAGCAATCTTGATTCCAGCTTGTGCTGTCTCTACCTAGACATTATTCTCTCCTGTATGAGAGACTTCTCTAGTTCACTCAAATTCCCAGACTGCATATCTAGGTGCAGTCCACCATCCACCAGTGCAAACAGGGTCCTCTTTGTTCAAAGTCTCCCTCTTTTGGCTCAGCTGCACTTCAGAGGATAACATCTAGGAATAGGCCTTACAGACCCAGGAAGCAAGATCAGTGCCATTCGGGTAGGGAATCATGGTACAGGGGACCTAGATATGAAATCTAAGGGAGAAGGAGCCAGGGCTCAAGGTGGCAAGCATCATGGATCCTAAGAGCTTCTCAACTGGTAGAGATGGGGGCAGTTGGATGAGGACCAAAGAGGGCCCTCAAAGTACTGGGTCCAGAGTAGGGGTCCCAGTGCCAGGCTCTAAGACTGTCCTGGGTGGATTTTCCCCACAGGGGCTCCTCCTAGCCAAACCCTCTTGCTATTGGTCAGGCTTGTATTTTTTCCTTCAAATTCTCCTGTAATTAAAATGCTCACTCTTTTCTACACTAGAAACAAAAGCTGAACCCAAAGTCCCAGTAACAAGAGCAGCTCCAAGACTCTATCTCTTTTGAATTTTGTCAGTTAGCTTCAGGATTTTCCAAATTCCTACTTCAGAAATTGTTGCTGGCCAAAATCTTGGCCTTTTCTGCATACCGAAGCCGAATGAAGAAATACGGAGACAAAGTTTGGAGGAAACAGAAAGGTGGCTTTAATTCTCAGCTGGCAGAGAGGGGAAGAGAGTAGGCTCTTGCCTCAGGAACTGTGGCCCCCCACCCCCGCCTTCATGAGGAGTCTAAGGGCTTAAATAAGGCAAGAGCTTGCAGTCAGGAGTCTGTGATGGGGAACAAAGGTGATAGGATCTTGATTTCTTTCTCTTGCATTGTTTCAAATACAGTCATAAACTGGCGTCAGTAACCGAGTAATTGAGTGTGGCCATTTGGTAGCTTTGAGGCCTTCTTTCTGATATGTAACTACAAGGGGAAGGGTGTTGTAAAGGTAAACACCAGATAAGGGGTGTATTTAGCATAGAGTTAAAGGGGAAAATGTGAATTGTAGCTTCTGTAGAGTTAAGGGGCAGAAAAGCAAGCTTAGTTACAGACTTTTAGAGTTAGGAGTTCAGTTCAGTCATTTCAGTCATGTCCGACTCTGCGACCCCATGAATCGCAGCACGCCAGGCCTCCCTGTCCATCACCAACTTCCGGAGTTCACTCAGACTCACGTCCATTGAGTCCGTGATGCCATCCAGCCATCTCATCCTCGGTCATCCCCTTCTCCTCCTGCCCCCAATCCCTCCCAGCATCTAAGTCTTTCCAATGAGTCAACTCTTCGCATGAGGTGGCCAAAGTACTGGAGTTTCAGCTGTAGCATCATTCCTTCCAAAGAAATCCCAGGGCGGATCTCCTTCAGAATGGACTGGTTGGATCTCCTTGCAGTCCAAGGGACTCTCAAGAGTCTTCTCCAACACCACAGCTCAAAAGCATCAATTCTTCGGTGCTCAGCCTTCTTCACAGTCCAACTCTCACATCCATACCTGACTACTGGAAAAACCATAGCCTTGACTAGACGGACCTTAGTCGGCAAAGTAATGTCTCTCCTTTTGAATATGCTATCTAGGTTGCTCATAGCTTTTCTTCCAAGGAGTAAGCATCTTTTAATTTCATGGCTGCAATCACCATCTGCAGTGATTTTGGAGCCCCCAAAGTAAAGTCTGACACTGTTTCCACTGTTTCCCCATCTATTTCCCATGAAGTGATGGGGCCAGATGCCATGATCTTCGTTCTCTGAATGTTGAGCTTTAAGCCAACTTTTTCACTCTCCTCTTTTACTTTCATCAAGAGGCTTTTTAGTTCCTCTTCACTTTCTGCCAAAAAAACAAAACAAAACAAACAAACTAGGAATGTTCAGGCCTGATTACTGTTCTCTTTATCTTATTTGTTCTCAGGAAAGGGAAAAACGCATTCCTCTTTTTCCCTTTTCACTGCAACAAATTCCCCCCTGTCAGTGTATTCCCTCCATATCAATGGAGGAAGGGAACTAGGTGTTGTTCTTATCTGGCTGAGGACAAAACTTCAGTTTTGCTTTGTTTGACAATCACCAGCTGTTTAGCCCAGTGGCACATCTATCTCCTACTTCAAGTATTCCTTTAGAGACATGAACCCCAAGAAATCTTAATTGAGGTTATGAAGGACAGATGTACAGTCTTCTGCTCATAGACCCTACTTAGTTAGGGTCACAGAGCTTTCACCCTGTTTTATTAAGGGGCCTCAGGGTGACTTTTGTGGTTATTACTGCAGGATCTGTTCAGAGGAATAGCTGTAATCTTCTTGGGGCATGGGTTTTCTTTCTGCATCATAATTATCTTCATGTAAATCTGTTGTCATCTGAGGGAGATAAAACTTAACAGATATTTTT
>SJXQ01001368.1:0-25443 GCA_006408695.1 Aepyceros melampus | reverse complement strand
CATACCTTTATTTGTTACATATTAAATAAAATATAGAAAATCAAATCCTCTTTGTCGTAACTTGGCAACCTGCTCCTTTAACTTTTCTATAAAATGTTTGAATTCTTTTGTTGCTTTGTTCTTAGATTCCTAAAAACATGCTTTTGTTGTTATTTGGGAAATTCAGTGTACTTTTACTGAAACACTTATGCCTACAGTGATTAGTATAGTGATATATATGTATAAAACTAAAGATTTAAGTTTATAATTTTAAACTTAATTCTTGTAAATGCCTGATTCACAACTTTGGACTTCTCAGGTTAAATAAAATGATTTACCAAGAGTATTTAAAGGGAATAAGAGCATGAACTATAATCTTCAGAAGTTTTTGCTGTAGCTTGCTCCTGATCTTTTCAAGGGAGATATTTTTTTGGAAAGAATATACAAAGCAGCATCTGGACAAAGGCTCTATGTGCTCTACTTCCCAAAGAGACAGCAATATTCTCAATCAAATAAAGGGTGCTTTTATTGCTCTCTGGAGCTACAGTAAAGTTGAAAGAGCTGAATCACTGACTTTATCAGATAGCATCATTGGGAAAACATATCCTTACTTGAACTGCTCTCTTGAAGACCTAATGTCTGTGAAAATAACACATTATATGATTTATTGAAAGCTTACTGAGTTCCAAGTCTTCTTGGTTAAATATATATATATATATATATATATATATATATAGTTATATAGTTATATAGTTTATCCATCTTATGACATATTTCAAGTACTATTTATTTATTTATTCCAAAAAATTATATAATGTCTCCTATTTACCAATCATTGTTCTAGGATTTGGGGATACAGTAGTAAGTAAGCAAAAATCCCTGCTCTGATCCCTATGATGTACCTTACTTGAACTGCTCTCTTGAAGACCTAATGTCTGTGAAAATAACACATTATATGATTTATTGAAAGCTTACTGAGTTCCAAGTCTTCTTGGTTAAATATATATATATATATATATATATATATATATAGTTATATAGTTATATAGTTTATCCATCTTATGACATATTTCAAGTACTATTTATTTATTTATTCCAAAAAATTATATAATGTCTCCTATTTACCAATCATTGTTCTAGGATTTGGGGATACAGTAGTAAGTAAGCAAAAATCCCTGCCTGATCCCTATGATGTTGTCTTCTAGTAGAGGAAAACATCAAATTAAGAGGGAATAAATAGTAATTTTAGCTCATGATATATTTTATGGAGAAAAGTAAAACAGAAACAGAAAGGCAGGAGAGAATATGTGAGAAAGGAAGACATTTTCTTTTTTTAAATGAATCTTTTTTGGAGTATAGTTGATTTACAATGTTGGGTGAGTTTCAGGTGTACAGCAGAATGAATCAGTTGTACATATGCATGCTTTTAAAGATTCTTTTCTCATATGGCCCATGACAGTGTGTTGAGTAGAATTCCCTGTGCCATCCAGTAGGTTTTTATTAATTGTTTGTTTTTCATATGTGTATGCTTAGTCGCTCAGTCATGTTTGACTCTTTGTAACCCCATGGACTGTAGCCTGCCAGGATCCTCTGTCTGTAGGATTTTCCTAGGCAAGGATACTGGAATGGGTTGCCATTTCCTACTCCAAGGTATCTTCCTGACCCAGGGATTGAATCTGGGTCTTCTGCAAGTCTCCTGCTTTGCAGACAGATTCTTTTCCCACTGACCCATCAGGGAAGCCCATATAGTAGTGTATATATGCAGAGGGGAAGACAATTTCAAGGAGAGCTTTTGAGTGAAGACTTGAAGGTGATGAAGGAGCAATATGGTAGATTCTAGATGAAACTGTCCTAGCAGAAGAAGTGGCAAGTGTGAGGGCCCTTAGATGCCAGCATGCTTATTAAAACTTTTTCAAAGGAACCATCCAGTAAAAAATCATCACAAATTTTTATTTCTCAATGGAGATAACCTATTATACTGTGTAAATTTTTCTTAGATGTTTTAAAACCATACTTTAATTCAACAGGTCCAAAATTGAACCCACTATCATAACTTTTAAAGTTGGTCTTCATACTGTCCTATCTTGGTGAATGGTGTTTCCATCCATGTGGTTGCTCAAGCCAGAAAGCTAAGAGATGATGTCACTTAACTCCTGCTGTGTAACACATGACCCTGAAATGGAGTGGGTTGGAAGAAAAATAATATTTAGTCCATGGGTCAGAAATTCAAGAACAGCTTAAGTGTTAACAGATATTCTAGGTAAGAATCTTTCATTAGGCTACTGTCAAGATGTCAACCTTGGTTGTAGCTATGTGAAAGCTTGACTGAAGTAGAGAATCTGATTTTGAGGTGTCTCAGTTAGATAACTGGTGAGTTGGTGAATCCTACTGATAGAAACTCTCATTTTCTTCCATGTGGCTACTTGAGTGGCTGAGGAAGAGTGAATAATCCAAAAGAGGGCTAAGTGGAAATAGCAACACATTTTATGATTGAATTACAGGATTTGCATCATCAAGCATTTACTTTGCATAGGGAACATTCAAGAGGAGGAAGATTAAGCTCCACCTTTGAAGAGAAGAGTGTCAAAAAATTTGAGTAAACAGATTGGTAGGTTGTACCAAAGGAGCTGAAGAAGATAGAGATGTGGTTGGATTACTGATAAAGTTAGAAAGTAGGACAAACTGGATGGATATGAATATGATATGTGAAATCCAAGAACAGTTGAGTTATCAAAGATTTTCCTCCCCAAAAATGTAAAGATGGAGTTGCCATTAACAAGTTTGGGGAGAATGGAAAAGAAACAAGCTTATGTGAGAATAGTAAGAGTTTGCTTTATGTTTGCTTTTACTAGAGAGTTAGGCTGCTGGCAATCTGTGACTATTTTATTCCAGTTTCACAAACAGTGAGGATTTCAAGGGATGCTTAGCTTCCTGCTAAGACCTCTGTATTTTTGATTCATTCTTACTCAACAGTTGTAATTCTTTGTGCTTTCAAACGAACTCATAGGTATTCACTCCTTTTTATGTCCCTAAAATCCATAAAGCTTTCAAAATGTGTGCACAGATTGTTAGCCAGTCAGCTGATACTCTGAAGTTTCCTGCCAACCCTAAAGTACCTGGTTTACTTCTGTGAGTTTACTTTGTCTTAGATCTTGTGCTGTGCTGTGCTGAGTTGCTTCAGTCGTGTCCAACTCTTTGTACTGGAGCCCACCAGGTTCCTATGCCATGGGATGCTCCAGGCAACAATGCTGGAGTGGGCTGCCATGGCCTCCTTTAGGGGATCTCCCCACCCAGGGATGGAACCCCATCTCCTATGTCTCCAGCATTGGCAGGCAGATTCTTTACTGCTAAGTCACCCACCAGAGAAACCTGTCTTAGATTTTAGCCACATGATTTATTTTCACTGTGTTTTTAGCTTTCTGATGCATGGTTTTGTTTTGTTTTCTTTTGGACCAGTCTAATATTTTCAGTGTAAAGTTAAATTTGACTTAAAAGTTCAATGTCTGATTGGCCTGGGGAGAAAACACCCTGCAGTTTCTTCATCTGTAATACACAAGTAATAATATCTTGCTAGAATAGTTGTTATGAGAAAAAAATGATACCATATTTATATGAATCTTGTGCTTGAAAGATCAGGAAGCAACTCCATTTTTACTGTTCAGTTCAGTTCAGTTGCTCAGTTGTATCCGACTCTTTGCAACCCCATGAATTCAAGCATGCCAGGCCTCCCTGTCCATCACCAACTCCTGGAGTTACTCAAATTCACCTCCATCGAGTTGGTGATGCCATCCAGCCATCTCATCCTCTGCCGTCCCCTTCTCCTCCTGCCCCCAATCCCTCCCAGCATCAGAGTCTTTCCAATGAGTCAACTCTTCTCATCAGGTGGCCAAAGTACTGGAGTTTCAGCTTTAGCATCATTCCTTCCAAAGAAATCCCAGGGCAGATCTCCTTTAGAGAGACTGGTTGGATCTCCTTGCAGTCCAAGGGACTCTCAAGAGTCTTCTCCAGCACTGCAGTTCAAAAGCATCAATTCTTTGGCGCTCAGCTTTCTTCTCAGTCCAACTCTCACATCCATACATGACTACTGGAAAAACCATAGCCTTGACTAGACGGACCTTAGTTGGCAAAGTAATGTCTCTGCTTTTCAATATGGTATCTAGGTTGGTCATAACTTTCCTTCCAAGAAGTAAGTGTCTTTTAATTCCATGGCTGCAGTCACCATCTGCAGTGATTTTGGAGCCCCCCAAATAAAGTCTGACACTGTTTCCACTGTTTCCCCATCTATTTTCCATGAAGTGATGGAACCCGATGCCATGATCTCATTTTTTTGAATATTGAGCTTTAAGCCAACTTTTTCACTCTCCTCTTTCACTTTCATCAAGAGGCTTTTTAGTTCCTCTTCACTTTCTGCTATAAGGGTGGTGTCATCTGCATATCTGAGGTTATTGATATTTCTCCTGGGAATCTTGACTCCAGCTTGTGCTTCATCCAGCCCAGCGTTTCTCAAGGTGTACTCTGCATATAAGTTAAATAACCAGGGTTAGGTTAATTAAAATATCCCAGACCTCACCAAAATGCAGGGGGCAATAATATCACTTTAAAATGATAATCATATTTCACTGACACTTTGCTCACAATGGTAAGAATTAAGATCGCAGTATTCTGTTAATTTTTATTTATATCTCTGAATCTCCAAAGATGTTCTAGAGTCAGTTCAACCAGCTCAGTTCAGTCGCCCAGCTGTGTCCGACTCTTTGTGACTCCATGGACTGTAGCACACCATCTTCTCTGTCCATCACCAACTCCCAGAGCTTACTCAAACTCATGTCTATTGAGTCGATGATGTCATTAAACCACCTCATCCTCTGTTGTCTCCTCCTCCTGCTTTCAGTCTTGCCCAGCATCAAGGTCTTTTTCAACAAGTTGGTTCTTTGCATCAGATGGCCAAAGTATTGGAGTTTCAGCTTCAGCATCAGTCCTTCCAATGAATATTCAGGACTGACTTCCTTTAGGATGGACTGGTTGGCTCTCCTTGCAGTCCAAGGGACTCTCAAGAGTCTTCTCCAACACCACACTTCAAAAGCATCAGTTCTTCAGTGCACAGTTATCTTTATAGTCCAACTCCCACATCCTGGTGGCTTAGAGGTTAAACTGTCTGCCTCTAAAACGGGAGACCTGGGTTCGATCCCTGGGTCGGGAAGATCCCTTGGAGAAGGAAATGGCAACCCACTCCAGTATTCTTGCCTGGACAATCCCATGGACAGAGGGCCTGGTGGGCTACAGTCCATGGGGTCGCAAAGAGTCGGACATGAGACATGACTGAGTGACTTAACTAACTTAACTCACATCCATATATGACTACTAGAAAAACCATAGCTTTGACTAGATGGACTTTTGTTGGCAAAGCAGTGTCTCTGCTTTTTAATATGCTGTCTACATTGGTCATAACTTTTCTTCCAAGGAGCAAGCAT
Organism: Aepyceros melampus; assembly: GCA_006408695.1. Classification (NCBI taxonomy): domain Eukaryota; kingdom Metazoa; phylum Chordata; class Mammalia; order Artiodactyla; family Bovidae; genus Aepyceros; species Aepyceros melampus. The sequence goes on along the minus strand of SJXQ01001368.1, from coordinate 19,993 downwards.
CTTTTAATTTCATGGCTGTAGTCACCATCTGCTGTGATTTTGGAGCCCAACAAAATAAAGCTTGTCACTATTTCCATTGTTTCCCCATCTATTTGCCATGAAGTGATGGGACCAGATGCCATGATCTTAGTTTTCTGAATGTTGAGTTTTAAGCCACCTTTTTCACTTTCCTCTTTCACTTTCATCAAGAGGCTCTTTAGTTCTTTGCCTTTTGCCATAAGGGTAGTGTCATCTGCATATCTTAGGTTATTGATATTTCTCCCAGAAATTTTGATTCCAGCTTGTGCTTCCTCCAGCCCAGAGTTTCTCATGATGTACTCTGCATATAAGTTAAATAAGCAGGGTGACAATATACAGACTTGACGTACTCCTTTCCTGATTTGGAACCAGTCTGTTATTCCATGTCCTTTTCTAACTGTTGCTTCTTGACCTGCTTACAGATTTCTCAGGAGGCAGGTCAGGTGGTCTTATATTGCCATCTCTTGAAGAATTTTCCACAGTTTGTCGTAATCTACACAGTCAAAGGCTTTAGCATAGTCAATAAAGCAGAAATAGATATTTTTCTGGAACTCTCACTTTTTTGATGATTCAACAGATGTTGGCAATTTGATCTCTAGTTCCTCTGCCTTTTCTAAATCCAGCTTGAACATCTGGAAGTTCATGGTTCATTAACTGTTGAAGCCTGGCTTGGAGAATTTTGAACATTACTTTGCTCGTGTGTGAGACGAGTGTAATTGTGCAGTAGTTTGAGCAATCTTTGGCATTGCCTTTCTTTGGAATGAAAACTGACCTTTTCTAGTGCTGTGGTCACTGCTGAGTTTCCAGATTTTCTAAACTTCCTGTGTCATCACAGCAAACAGTGCTTCCTCTTTAGGAAGGAATGATGCTTTAATGCAAAATGCTCAAAACTCCATGTGTTCTCAGATGTCTCAATTTCTCTTTAGTTTTCCTGTAAAAGGACTAAAACCATAAAGAACTGGGAAGAACTGGCTCATCTCTTCCATTCTGGGTTTTATTTTTCAAACCGAGACTTGAAGTGTTAGTTGCTTGTTCTGACAACTCAGAAACTTCCAAGTAATGATGTGTGATTTTTTTTTTTTTTTTGCCCTCATTAAGAATTGTAATCCCATGAGTCTGGTTTCTAAAGCTAGAGAATACATGTCCAACTGTCTTTCTCTCATATACCCCAAACCTTCTCTACTTGGGAGTCTGAGCACTGATTTATTCCCCACAGGTCACTTTTTCTTCTGTGCAAACCAACTCAAGCAAACAGACGCACAAAGATTTGTGACCCCAGCTGCCAATACTTGTCTCAAACCACATTATGTTTCCTAGCTACAGCTTTCATATTTTCCTCTCAATTTTAAGGTGCATTTTAGCAGGCAACTGATTGCAGCCATGAAATTAAAAGATGATTACTCCGTGGAAGAAAAGTTATGACCAACCTAGATACCATATTCAAAAGCAGAGACATTACTTTGCCAACTAAGGTCTGTCTAGTCAAGGCTATGGTTTTTCCTGTGGTCATGTATGGATGTGAGAGTTGGACTGTGAAGAAGGCTGAGCGCTGAAGAATTGATGCTTTTGAACTGTGGTGTTGGAGAAGACTCTTGAGAGTCCCTTGGACTGCAAGGAGATCCAACCAGTCCATTCTGAAGGAGATCAACCCTGGGATTTCTTTGGAAGGAATGATGCTAAAGCTGAAACTCCAGTCCTTTGGCCACCTCATGCGAAGAGTTGACTTATTGGAAAAGACTGTTATGCTGGGAGGGATTGGGAGCAGGAGGAGAAGGGGACAACCGAGGATGAGATGGCTGGATGGCATCACTGACTTGATGGGGTGAGTCTGAGATAACTCCGGGAGTTGGTGATGGACAGAGAGGCCTGGCGTGCTGCAATTCATGGAGTCGCAAAGAGTTGGACATGACTGAGTGACTGAACTGAACTGTTATTCATCTTTAAAGCATCTATATTTAGTGTTATTTAGTGGTTATTTCTGTTTTCCAAACTTGGATATATTTTACTTTCTTGTCTCATCAAAGAGGAAGGGAGGGAATACAAGGGAAGGGAAAGAGACTTATCTTTTTGATGAATTTTGATATTTGATTTTAATGCTTAAGAAAATAAGTTTCTGTCAGTCTCTAAGGAATTGAAGTCTCTGAACTTCAAGTGGCATATCATTATAAAAATAAGAATATGTAAGATTCTTAAGTGAAAAAGTGTTCATTGATGTGAATGTGTATGAGCCCACATAGAATTTCTGAGAAAGTTAATAGTAAATTTAGTATTTGGTACAGCATAGAAAAGATAAGCCAAGTGTGGGAGGCAGGCAGATCAGTGCAGAGATTTTTCATAAATAGAAGACTCCTAAAATATCCACAGATGCTTCCTTCAAAAGTATTGATCATGAGTGATTTGCTAACAACTTAGAAACTTGCTGTAAATACAACAGTTGTTTTGAAAGTATGAGGTTTAGACCAAAGAAAAAAGTTTCCTATCCAAAATTCATTCTAAATGCATCTTAGATTTCTTCTTACTGCCTCCCCTTATCCTGAATTTATTTCTTTTTAAAAATATTTTTATTTTATATTGGATTATTTTGGGCTTCCCTTGTGGCTCAGCTGGTAAAGAATCCACTTGCAATGCAGAAGACCTAGGTTCAATTCAGGTCTTGGGTTAGGAAGATCCCTTAGGGAAGGGAAAGTCTACCCATTCCAGTATTCTGGCCTGGAGAATTCCATGGACTATAGTTCATGGGGTCACACAGAGTCGGACACTATTGAGCGACTTTCACTTTCACTTTTCATTGTTGCTTAACAATGCTATGTTAGTTTCAGGTGTACAACACAGTGATTCAGTTATCACATATATATTCTTTCCCTTTAGGTTATTACAGAATATTGAGTAGAGTTCCCTGTGCTGTACAGTAGGTCTTTGTTGGTTATCTGTTTTCTATATTGTAGGATGCATGTTTATCCCAAGCTCCTGGTTTATCCCTCCCTCATCCCTTTCCCCTTGGTAACCATAAGTTTTTTTCCTACCTGTGTGAGTCTGTTTTTGTTCTGTAAATAAACTCATTTGTATCATTATTTAATATTCTACATATAAGTGATGTCATATAATATTTGTCTTTCTCCGTCTGACTTACTTCACTTAATGTTATAATCTCCAGGTCCATCCATGTTGCTATAAATGGCATTATTTCATTATTTTTAATGGCTGAGTTGTATTCCATTGTACATATACCACATCTTTATCCATTTCTCTGTTGACATTTAGGTTGCTTCAATGTCTTGGCTATTGTTAACAGCACTGCAATCAACATTAGGGTGCATATATCCTTTCAAATATATACCCAATAGTGGGATTGCTGGATCGTATGGCAGCTCCCTCTACCCTGAGTTTTAATAACTTAAGAAACATAGTTTTGAATATGTATATAGAGATAATGTTGACTATTTAAAAATTAAAATGAGATCCCAGATTGGTCATGTGGAGTGTCACACTATGTATGCATGTATTTATTACCATCAGCACTCTTAAATGATTACAGTTCTTTGAAGACAGACTACTACAGTCTACAGTGCTGTTTCAGATATTACTGTGATTGGAAGAAAGATCTAGAAAAAAATATACCAGAGCAAGAATAGTAGGTGATTGGAAGCCTACCCATATGCACAGCCTCCATCACTTTCAGAAGCAAGGGGATAGCCTGTGAAGAAATGCTTTTAAGCCAAATTAACCAATGTAATTTTGCTGATAATTCCTTTTGAGTTAAAACTGTGAATTTTTAGAAGTAAAAGATTAAAATTAAAATGAATTTAAATTAATATTAAAAGATTAAAGCAATAATTTATTAATCTTAAAAGAATCAAGAACTATTTATCTTATTCAAACAATAGTACTCTTGATTTCATTATTTATTCAAATAATTTCATTTTATTCAAACAATAATATTATTGGTTTTATTATTCAGTTATTAAAATAATTTCATATTATTCAAAGATAATAATCTTGGTTTTATTATTTAATTATTCAAATAATCTGAGATGGGTGAGAACAGATAGTTCTTGGTAATAGAGTTTAAGATATTCCACTGGGAATTTGGGACAGTGCAGGTATAATGTGTGTGTATGTGTTCTGTGGAAGAGGCTCAGTTACTATCTGGTAAGATGGTGGTGAGTCATCTTGCTTCTATTCAGATACATACAGAGAGGAAGCAAGTAGAACACAGCATACTGTTGCTACTCTATATTTCTTTATGTTAAAAGTCAAGTGCAGAAATAACCATTAGTGGAATCATACATTAACCACAGAAAATATTATATGTTGATTGTGTAATCCTGTTATCTTCCCCTAGGGGTGCAGAATTCCTGGGGTTCTTAACTAATGTGATGACACACTATACAAACTACAACATAACATGTCTTTAGCATGTTAGTACTGACCACTAGCTTGAATGTGGGGTCATAATTAGAGGAAAAAAATATACAATGGACATCTCTAACTACTGGGAAATATTCACTGTCTTATTCTGCACATTAGTCCAAATATTAAACTTTTATAATAACCCATTCCAATGAATAAATGATTGCTTGATAGGAGATGAAAAGCTTTTTATTTAATGTTCTTATTCTATTCTAACCCTTTAAACTTTTTTTTAAACTGAAGTATAATTGTTTTACATAATTTTGTGGTTTTCTGTCATACATCAACAAGAATCAGCCGTAGGTACACCCATGTCCCCTCCTTCCAAGAACTCCCTCCCATCTCTCTCTATACTCCACCCTCAGCCTGTTGCAGAGCCCCTGTTTGAGTTCCCTGAGTCACACAGAAAACTCCCATTGGTTATCTGTTTTACACATGGTATTGTAAATTTCTGTGTTACTCTCTCCATACATCCTCTTTCTCCCTCCTCTCCTCCACCTTGTCCATAGGTCCATTCTCTATATCTGTTTGTCCTTTGCTGCCCTGAAAATAAATTCATCAGTGCCATCTCTTCAGATTCCATATATACATCAGTATATGATATTTATATTTCTTTCTGACTTACTTCACTCTGTATAATGGGCTCTAGTTTCATCCACCTCATTAGAGCAGATTCAGATGCATTTCTTTTTATGGCTAAGTAGTATTCCATTGTGTATATGTACCACAACTTCTTTATCCATTCATCTGTCGATGGACATCTAGGTTGCTTCCATGTTCTAGCTATTGTAAATAGTGCTGCAGTGAACATCGAGGTCCATGTGTCTTTTTCAGTTTTGACTTCCTCAGGGTATATGCCTAGGATTGCTGGGTCTTATTGTAGTTTTATTCCTAGCTTTTTAAGGAGTGTCCATACCATCTTCCATAGTGGTTGTATCAGTTTACATTCCCAACAGCATTACAAGAGTGTTTCCTTTTCTCCACACCCTCTCTGGCATTTATGGTTTGTAGACTTTTTGTTAATAACCATTTTGACTGGTGTGAAGTGGTATCTCATTTTAGTTTTGATTTTCATTTCTCTGATAATGACTGATGTCGAGCATCTTTTCATGTGCTTGTTAGCCATCTGTATGTCTTCTTTGGAGAAATGCCTCTTCAGGTCCCTTTCCCGCTTTTTGATTGGGTTGTTTGCTTTTCTGATATTGAGTTGTATAAGCTGCTTGTATATTTTGGAAATTAATTCTTTATCAGTTGTTTCCCTTGCTATTATTTTCTCCCATTCTGAAGGTTGTCTTTTCACCTTGTTTGTAGTTTCCTTTTCTGTGCAAATGCTTTTAAGTTTAATTAGGTCCCACTTGTTTACTTTTGTTTTTATTTCCATTACTCTAGGAGATAAGTCATAGAAGATCTTGCTTTGATTTATGTCATGGTATTCTGCCTATGTTCTCCTCTAAGAGTTTAATAGTTTCTGGTCTTACAATTAGGTCTTTAGTCCATTTTAGTTTATCTTTATGTATGGCATTAGGTAGTGCTCTAATTTCATTCTTTTTCATGTAGCTGTTCAGTTTTCCCAGCACCACTTATTGAAGAGGCTGTCTTTGCCACATTGTATATACTTGCCTCTTTTGTCAAAAATAAGTTACCCATAGGTACATGGGTTTATCTCTGGGTTCTCTGTCTTTTCCATTGGTCTATATTTCTGTTTTTGTGCCAATACCATACTGTCTTGATGATTGTAGCTTTGTAGCATAGTCTGAAGTCAGGAAGGTAGATTCCTCCAGCTCCATTCTTCTTTCTCAAGACTACTTTGGCTATTTGAAGTCTTTAGTGTTTCTATATGAATTGTACATTTTTTTGTTCTAATTCTGTGGCCATTGGTAATTTGAAAGGTATCACATTGAATCTGTATATTGCATTTGGTAGTATAGTCATTTTCACAATATTGATTCTTCCTACCTAGGAATGTGGACTATCTCTCCATATGTTTATATCATCTTTGATTTCTTTAATCAGTGTCTTATAGTTTTCTGTATACAGGTCTTTTGTTTCCATAGGTAGGTTTATTCCTAGATATTTTATTATTTTTATTACAATGCTGAATGGTATTGATTCCTTAATTTCTCTTTCTGATTTTTCATTGTTAGTATAGGAGTGCAAATGATTTCTGTGTATTGACTTTGTATCCTGTGACTTTGCTGAATTTGCTGATTAGCTCTAGTAATTTTCTGATAGTTTCTTTTGGGTTTTCTATGTATAGTATCATGTCATTAGCAAACAGTGAGGGTTTTACTTCTTCTCCATTCTGGATTCTTTTTATTTCTTTTTCTTCTCTAATTTCCATAGCTAGGACTTCCAAAACCATGTTGAATAATACTGATGAGAGTGGACACTCTGGCCTTGTTCCTGATCTTAGAGGGAAAGCTTTTAGTTTTTCATCATTGAGAATAATGTTTGCTGTGGGCTTTTCATATATGGCTTTTACTATGTTGAGGTAGGTTCCTTCTATGCCCATTTTTTGAAGCTTTTTATCATAAATGATGCTGGATTTTGTCAAAGGCTTTTTCTGCATCTATTGAGATGATTATATGGTTTTTATCTTTCAATTTGTTGGTGTGGTGTATCACGTTGATTAATTTGTGTATATTAAAGAATCTTTGCATCCTGGAATAAAACTGACTTGATCATGGTGTATGAGCTTTTTAATGTGTTGTTGGATTCTGTTTGCTATAATTTTGTTGAGGATTTTTGCATCTATATTCATAATGATATTGACCTGTCATTTTCTTTTTTTGTGTTGTTTTTTCCTGGTTTTGGTTTCAGAGTGATTGTGGCCTCGTAGAATGAGTTTGGAAGTGTTCCTTCCTCTGCAAATTTTTTGGAAGAGTTTCAGAAAAATAGGCATTGGTTCTTCTCTAAATGTTTGATAGAGTTCCCCTGTGAAGCCATCTGGCCCTGGACTTTTGTTCTGGGGGAAGTTTTTGGTCACTGTTTTAATTTCAGTGTTTGCAACTGGGTTGTTCAGAATTTCTGTTTTTTCCTGGTTCAGTCTTGGGTGGCTGATCTTTTGTAAGTACCTGTCCATTTCCTCTAGGTTGTCCATTTTATTAGCATATGGTTGTTCATAATATTCTGTTATGATCCTTTGTATTTCTGTGTTGTCTGTTGTAACTTCTCCTTTTTCATTTATGCTGCTAAGTCACTTCAGTCATGTCCGACTCTGTGCAACCCCATAGACGGCAGCCCACCAGGCTCCCCAGTCCCTGGGATTCTCCAGGCAAGAACACTGGAGTGGGTTGCCATTTCCTTCTCCAACGCATGAAAGTGAAAAGTGAAAGTGAAGTCACTTTTTCATTTATAATTTTATTGATTCAATTTTCTCTCTTTTTTTCTTGATGAATCTAGCTAGTGGTTTGTCAATTTTGTTTATCTTCTCAAAGAACTAACTTTTAGTTTTATTAATCTTTGCTATTGTTTCCATCATTTCTTTCAGTTATTTCTGCTCTGATTTTTATGATCTCCTTCCTTATGCTGACTTTGAGGGTTTTAGTTTTTATTTTTCCAGCTGCTTTAGATGAAGGTTAGGCTGTCTATTTGATGCTTTTCTTGCTTCTTGAGGTATGATTGTATCACTATAAACCTCCCTGTTAGAACTGCTTCTGCTGAGTCTCATAGGTTTTGGGTCACCCTGTTTTCATTGGCATTTGTTTCTAGGAATCTTTTGATTTATTTTCTTATTTCTTCAGTAATATCCTTGTTATTTAGTAATGTATTGTTTAATCTCCATGAGTTTGTGTTTTTTGCTGTTTTTTTTTTTTTTTCCTGTAGTTGGTATCTAGTCTCATAGCATTATGGTCAGAGAAGATACTTGATACAATTTTAATTTTCTTAAATTTACTGAGGCTTGATTTGTGGCCCAAGATGTGGTCTATACTGGAGAATGTTCCATGTGCACTTGAGAAGAAAGTATATTCTTCTGCATTTGGATGGAAAGTCCTAAAAATATCAATTAGATCCATTTGTTCTAATGTTTCATTTAAGGTTTATGTATCCTTATTGATTCTCTGTTTTGATGATCTGTCCACTGATGAAAGTAGGATGTTAAAGACTTCTACTATTATTGTGTTGCTGTCAGGTTTTCCTTTTATGCCTGTTAGTGTTTGCTTTATGTATTGAGGTGCTCCTATGTTGGGTGCATAGACGTTTGCAATTGTTATGTCTTCTTCTTGGATTGATCCCTTGATCATTATGTAGTGTCTTTCTTTGTCTATTAGGATATTCTTTATTTTAAAGTCTATTTTGTCTGAAAATAAGGATTGCCACTGCAGCTTTCTTTTGCTTTCTATTTGCATGGAATATCTTTTTCCATCCTTTTGCTTTCAGTTTGTATGTATCTCTAGGTCTGAAGTGAGTCTCCTGTAGGCAGCATATATACAGGTCTTGTTTTTGTATCCATTCAATCAGTGTGTATCTTTTGGTTGGTGCATTTAATCCATTTCCATTTAAGGTAATTATTGATATGTATGTTCCTATTAACATTTTCTTGATTGTTTTGGGTTTGTTTTTGCAGTTTTTATTTTCTCTTGTGTTTACTGGCTATGTAAGTCCCTTTAGTGTTTGTTGCAAGGCTGGTTTGTTGGTGCTGAATTCTCTTAACTTCTGCTTGTCTGTAAAGCTTTTGATTTCTCTGTTAATTTTGAATGAGATCTTTGATGGGTTTAGTAATCATGGTTGTAGGTTTTTCTCTTTCAGTACTTAGCAAATATATCTTTCCATTCCTTTCTGGCCTGTAGAGTTTCTGCTGAAAGATCTGCTGTTAATTGTATGGGTTTTCCCTTGTATGTTACTTGTTGCTTTTCCCTTCCTGCTTTTAATATTCTTTCTTTGTGCTTAATCTCTGTTAGTTTGATTAATATGTCTCTCAATGTGTTTCTCCTTGAGTTTAACCTGTAGGGAACTCTCTGCATGTCTTGGACTTGATTGACTATTTCCTTTCTCATGTTGGGGAAGTTTTCAACTATAATTTCTTCAAAAATTTTCTCAGTGCCTTTCTTTTATCTTCTTCCTCTAGGACCCCTATAACTTACATTTTGGTGCATTTAATACTCTCCCAAAGGTCTCTGAGGCTTTCTTCAATTCTTTTCATTCCTTTCCTTTTATTCTGCTCTTCAGCAGTTATTTCTGCCATTTCATCCTCCAGCTCACTTTTCTGTTCCTCTGACTCAGTTATTCTGCTACTGATTCCTTCTAGAGTATTTTTAATTTCAGTAATTGTGTTGTTCATCTCTGTTTGCTCATTCTTTATTTCTTCTATGTCCTTGGTGATTGTATTAACTGTGTTAAATGCTTCTTGCATTTTCTCCATTATATTTTCAAGTCTTTGGAGCATCTTTACTATCATTATTCTAAATTCTCTTTCAGGGAGATGACTTATTTCCTCTTCATTTATTTGGTCTTGTGAGTTTCTACCTTGCTTTCCTATTTGTGCTGTATTTCTCTGTATTTTCATCTTTTTTTTTTCTAACTTGCTCCACTTGAGGTCTCCTTTTCCCAGGCTTTAGGGTTGTATTACTTCTTCCTTTTGATTTTTGCCTTGGAGGGAAATGTTGGTTGGGTGGTTTTTGTTGATTTCTTATTGGGGGTGACTTGTGCCTGTGTTCTCATTTCAGGGAGCTTAGCCTGTCCCCTGGAGGCCTGGGGTCTTCTGTTGTCACCTAGAGGTTGCTTTGTAGGAGCTGTTCTGTATCTTGATGAGTTTTTGATGTATTTGAGGGGAGGCTTGTCATCTCCCCATCTTACTCCTCTTCCATCTTCTTCCCAGCCTCTTATTCTATTTTAAGATTAATGTTAGATGTAACATTTGAAAAAATTATTTTATAAGTAGGTTAATAAAAGGTATTAGGAACAGAGACTTTTTTGGAAGTAGGTACTGTATGAATGCAAGCAATTAGCATTAAAATTTAGCATTTATCTGCTTAAAAAAGTCAAATTACTTCTATTTTGTTAAAACTGTAAGCATGCAGTATGAATTCTAATTACATTTGTTGCCCTTCATGGTTTTGTTTCTTTAATGTGCTATATAATACTTAATATACCTGAGAATATAGGTAGCCAAATTTTGAGAATGACCAATTAACATTTGTCATGTTGATATTTAACTCATGTTGATATTTCTCTCTTTCTCATTCCCCTTTCTTCTCTCTTATTGGTAGAATATTTACTGTTAGTTAATTAAAATTGTTGACTATTCATTATGGGGCAACCCAAAAGGTAAACTCTGTATCTTTTCTTTTAAAAACAAATCTTTACATTACTTACAAGAAAAGAGTTTTTAAAGAGGTCTACAAAATAGCATTATGGGAATTAGCTGTTACCATGGGAGTAAACACAAGTACCAAGCAGAGAAAGATGGATGGAGCTGTGAGCTTCATCCATGGTGGTTCTTTAAATCATAAATACAATAAAACGAATACAAAAAGAAATCTGTGAAGACAGTGTCAGAACAGTGATAGCAAAATTAATGGAATACCAACTTCTGTAAACTCCTTCCTCCATGAAAGCAATGAGAAAACTGTCCAAAAAAGGTGACAATCAGCTTTCTCAGAACTCTGGTATTAATCAGAGACTTGCAGTAATCCATGAAGTAGTTTAATCAAGAAAAACATCTGAACCTTGGTAAGAACAATGGGATTTCTGGCTTGTAACTTGCTGTATTCCCTTCCTTTTTTCTGAGCTCCTTAGTAGCATTGTAAGCCAATAGCACACAGTCACAGTAAAAACAGCAGCCTGGTAGCTACCAGAGGGGACAGAATGGAGTTTGAATTTCTTTAAAATCATATTCTTGGAAAATTGCCCTGATTTTACTTATCTGGAGGTTTTCTGGGAGACTCCATTTGCTTTTCCCTGAAGATGTTTGTGTATTTCTTAACTTCACAGGTACCTGAGGCAGTAGAGATCAGTGAGTGTAAACAACAGACTAACCAAGAAGCTTGAAAGAAAAAGCAGTGGAATAATAAATACCCCTAGGGGTTTTGAAAAGCCCCACATATTCCTGGGCATCTAGAAGTCCACACATATGTCTGTGGTCATGAGATCCAGTATAGTGGGCTGAACTGCATCTTTCCAAAATTTGCGTGTTGAAGTTCTAACTCCCAGTATCTCAGAATGTGACTTTATTTGTTGATAATTAAGGTGTAATGAGGTCTTATTGGTAGACTCCAACCTAATGTGACTGGTGTCCTTCTGGGAAGAGATTAGGACACAGACACACAGAGAGGAAGGACCATGTGAAGACACAGAGAGAAGATGGCCACCTAGAAGCAAGGGAGGGAGACTCTCGAAGGAAACTAACCCTGCGAACACCTTGATGTTGGATTCTTAGCTCCCAGAACTGTGAGAAAATTAATTTCTGTTGTTTAAACCATTAGCCAGTGGTACTTTGTTAAGAGAGCCCTAGCAAACGAATACCAAGAAGACCCTGAGCTCCCTCCAGTGTCTTTGGATCTTTTGTGCAAATAGGAAGTAAGGCAACAGCAGATTCATCAATTGCATGACTCAATGTTGAAGAATGGCCCCATGAGCTTAGGGCTCCCAGAAAATACTGGGAGACTTACTGGCCCTAGGAGTTTAAAAAAAATCACTGTCTGATTATTAGTTGGTCTCTAAGTGTGATCACTCATCTAGAGCCAGACATCCTGGAATGTGAAGTCAAGTGGGCCTTAGAAAGCATCACTATGAACAAAGCTAGTGGAGGTGATGGAATTCCAGTTGAGCTGTTTCAAATCCTAAAAGATGATGCTGTGAAAGTGCTGCACTCATTATGCCAGCGAATTTGGAAAACTCAGCAGTGGACACAGGACTGGGAAAGGTCAGTTTGCATTCCAATCCCAAAGAAAGGCAATGCCAAAGAATGCTCAAACTACCGCACAATTGTTCTCATCTCACATGCTAGTAAAGTAATGGTCCAAATTCTCCAAGCCAGGCTTCAGCAATACGTGAACCGTGAACTTCTTGATGTTCAAGCTGGTTTTAGAAAAGGCAGAGGAACCAGAGATCAAATTGCCAACATCTGCTGGATCATGGAAAAGGCAAGAGAGTTCCAGAAAAACATCTATTTCTGCTTTATTGACTATGCCAAAGCCTTTGACTGTGTGGATAACAATAAACTGTGGAAAATTCTGAAAGAGATAGGAACACCAGAGCACCTGACCTGCCTCTTGAGAAATCTGTATGCAGGTCAGGAAGCAACAGTTAGAACTGGACATGGTTCCAAATAGGAAAAGGAGTATGTAAGGCTGTATATTGTCACCCTGCTTATTTAACTTATATGCAGAGTACACCTTGAGAAACGCTGGGCTGGATGAAGCACAAGCTGGAGTCAAGATTCCCAGGAGAAATATCAATAACCTCAGATATGCAGATGACACCACCCTTATGGGAGAAAGTGAAGAAGAACTAAAAAGCCTCTTGATGAAAGTGAAAGAGGAGAGTGAAAAAGTTGGCTTAAAGCTCAATATTCAGAAAAATGAGATCATGGCATCGGGTCCCATCACTTCATGGAAAATAGATGGGGAAACAGTGGAAACAGTGTCAGACTTTATTTTGGGGGGCTCCAAAACCACTNAGTCAAGATTCCCAGGAGAAATATCAATAACCTCAGATATGCAGATGACACCACCCTTATGGGAGAAAGTGAAGAAGAACTAAAAAGCCTCTTGATGAAAGTGAAAGAGGAGAGTGAAAAAGTTGGCTTAAAGCTCAATATTCAGAAAAATGAGATCATGGCATCGGGTCCCATCACTTCATGGAAAATAGATGGGGAAACAGTGGAAACAGTGTCAGACTTTATTTTGGGGGGCTCCAAAACCACTGCAGATGGTGAATGCAGCCATGAAATTAAAAGACGCTTACTCCTTGGAAGGAAAGTTATGACCAACCTAGATAGCATATTCAAAAGCAGAGACATTACTTTGCCAACTAAGGTCCGTCTAGTCAAGGCTATGGTTTTTCCAGTAGTCATGTATGGATGTGAGAGTTGGACTGTGAAAAAGGCAGAGCACCGAAGAATTGATGCTTTTGAACTGTGGTGTTGGAGAAGACTCTTCAGAGTCCCTTGGACTGCAAGGAGATCCAATCAGTCCATTCTGAAGGAGATTGGCCCTGGGAAGGAATGATGCTAAAGTTGACACTCCAGTCCTTTGGCCACCTCATGTGAAGAGTTGACTCATTGGAAAAGACTGTGATGCTGGGAGGGACTGGGGGCAGGAGGAGAAGAGGATGACAGAGGATGAGATGACTGGATGGCATCACCGACTCGATGGACATAAGTCTGAGTGAACTCCAGGAGTTGGTGATGGACAGGGAGGCCTGGTGTGCTGCAATTCATGGGGTCACAAAGAGTCAGACACGACTGAGCGACTGAACTGAACTGAACTGAAGTCAACTAAACCGATATTGCCATAATCATATAAAGAATGTAGATTTTACTGAATTAGTTCAGAAAAGTCAATTAATAGCCAAAGACATAAAATCAGCTTTCTAAAATACTTTCAAAGAACTAAAGGATACCATGCCCAAAGAACTGGAAAGAAAGTCATGACAGTAGTATCTCACCAAATACAGAATACCAACAGAGAGATGGAAATTACAGAAAGACACAGATGTAAAGAACAGACTTTTGGACTTTGGGAGAAGGAGAGTGTGGGATGATTTGAGAGAATAACATTGAAACATATACCTTACCATATGTAAAATAGATGACCAGTGCAAGTTTGATGCATGAAGCAAGGCACCTAAAGCCAGTGCTCTGGGATAGCCTAGAAGGGTGGGGTGGGGAGGAGGGAGGTGGAAGGGAGGTTCAGGATGTGGGGGACACGTGTGTACCTGTGGTCAATTCATGGTGATGTATGGCAAAAACCATCACACTACTGTAATTATCCTCCAATTAAAACAAATAATAAAGAAAATGAATTGCAAGAAGAACAGAAGAGTAATTCTTCAGTTGAAGAGTAGAGTAAAAAAATTCACCAGAAGGCTTCTATTAGATTCCTAGGACTGTCGTAACAAGTCAAATTGGGTAGCTTATCAGAAATTTATTTCTCACAGTTCTGGAGTCCAGATGTCTGAAATGAGTTCACTGGGCTCCAGACAAGATGTGAGTAAGACCGCCCACCCTCAGAGGCACCAGGGGAGAATCTGTTCCTTCCTCTTCCAGTCTCTGTTGATGACTGGAATCCCTTGGCTATGGGCACACTGCTCTAATCTCTGCCTCTGTGGCCACACCGCCTTTCCTCTTCTACTCACAATCAAACATTCCACTACATCTCTCTTCTAAGGCTACATGTCACTGCATACAGAGCTGACCCAGATAACCTATGATAACCTTCTCCACAAATGCAAAATGTGAGTGCTTGCCAGTTCAGGGTATTATTTTTTAAAAGTTGATGGGCAGAGTATTGAGATCCAGGTAAGTTGGTTTATTTGTTGGTAAAAAATGTAGAGTTTTATTTTCTGACAACTGAAAGGATGGGTTTTGCAAAGGAAACCCAGAGAATAGTTTAGAAGCAGCAATGTGTAGCCAGGAGAGCCCCCAGAATGCCCTTTTCTGCCCACTGTTCTTGGGTTATGGAAAATGAGCAACTGCTGAAGGACAGGCAAAAGTTTCTTAAAGCCAGATGGTAGGGGAAAGTTCTAGAGTTATTGAGAAGAGAGTAGGTTTTTATTTTTCTTTTCATGATGATTATTGTGACTTTAGAATAAACTTTCCAGAGATCACCATGGCAAGGGGTTCAACTGACTAGTAATGATCAGAGATAAAGGATTACAAAGTAATATGGAGGCAACAGAATAGGGAGAGAAGCAGCTTCTGTTTAGAGAGAAAGCAAGAGAGACAGAATGAGAGTTATTGGGAAGATAAGTGACTTAGACTGTCCAGAACTAGATACAACCTCTAGAACAGGACAAGAGTTAATAGGTGCTGTTAGCTGTGATACTATACTTTCATAAATATTATTCTCGCATTATCATTGATATTAGATTTTGCAGTTGTGCTTATTAATTACTGAATACAAACAATGCGGGAGACCCGGGTTCGATCCCTGGATCAGGAAGATCCCCTGGAAAGGAAATTGCAACCCACTCCAGTACTCTTGCCTGGAAAATCCCATGGATGGAGGATCCTGGTAGACTACAGTTCATGGGGTCGCAAAGAGTCCAACATGACAGAGCGACTTCACTTTCACTTTCACTTTTCATATGAGTGTAGTAGGTAATTTAATGGTTATGGCTCTAAGCCCATTTTCACTACTTGTTGGAAATTCTGGCAGGAGGAATTTAATAACTTGATACTTCTGAGAGTGACCACAAAGGTTCAGAGTTTGATAATGCTCTGAGTGACAGAGCTGGGAGGATGTGATGACTGACAATCTCTAGGAAGTAACATCAGGTCAAATATATTTATATATATATCAAACACGTGTCCTCAGAAAGTCTGCTTCACTTTCTTGAGCAAAGCTCTGTAGATAAAAAGATTCATTTGACACTAGCAAGCAGGCCCAGACCTTCTGGGGACTAGCCTAGTAAATGAGGAGCTGGATGTGGGTGCAGTCACTTGTGGGCTTCTAAGGAACATGTCTGAATGAAAAAAATGCAATAACCCTCTACCTTTCCCAGACACAGCTTCTCATTGGATAATAGCCAAGTACACAGACCACATTTATGGTAATTTCTCAATCTCCATGCACACATTTTAGATCTGAACAAAATGTATTGTAGAAGAGAGACACAAAGTGAAAGCAGAATAAATTTAACTGAATATGTTAGTAATATAGGAAGCACTCATTCTGATTGATGAAAAGAACATTATTGTTTAATATTTAGGGCAGAAGTTTTATTGCTGTCAATAAAAATTCTCAAAACCTAAAAGGTGGTGTGCTTTTCCTCTATAAAAGCTATAGGAGCTGTATTTCACAGCTGAACATTCACATTTTCTTATGCTTGAATCACAAAGGGTAATTTTAGCTAAACATTGCAATCAGAAATAAAGTTTGGGTAAACACAAATTTTGAAAGCCTAATAATTTGGAGTAGCTTTGTTTCCATAATTAACACAAATATTGTCACTGCTAAATACTTGTGAAAACTTTGAATTCTGACTGTAAATCTGTAAATACCTGTCATGATAATAGTCACTCTACAGTATATGGACCTTTCTTGGGGTTTGATTTCAAAGGTACTTTTTGCTTTGCATTTTAATTTTACATTTTAAGGTAACAACTGTTAGGAAGACTTTTTGATAAAAATCTATTTTTTTTTTTCTCATTTGCAGTTTGGTTGCAACAAAGGAAACAGACAGTGCAAGGTCTCGAAGTGCCCCAATGTCACCTTCTGACTTTCTAGATAAATTAATGGGGAGGACGTCGGGGTATGATGCGAGAATCAGACCCAATTTTAAAGGTAATTGTTCTGCTTACTACAATATATATGATTAAGCAAGACAAATGTCCAAATTGATTCCCCCCTGAATTCTAATACTTATTTCCAGTAACCCTCCAAAGCACCATGTTTGTCAAAGAAGAAATATATTCTCGTGTTAATAGCTATCATAATTTGTCTTCTTTGGATTGTACAACATTACATTGGTTTTAAGTGTACAGCTTCATGATTCTATTTTTTATACATTATGAAGTGATGGTCACAGTGACATTAGTTAAAAAAAAACCTTTAGAGAGTTTGTGGGGGAATGAACACAAGTGTTGAATATATGTATGGCTAAGTCCCTTCTCTGTTCACGTGAAACTGTCACAACATTGTTAATCAACTAATACCCCCATACAAAATGATTTTTTTTTAAAGAAGAAAGGTGACAAAAACTCTTAGAAAATGCCTAGATAGATGATTAGGCAATAGGAAAATATTTTAAAAATATAAAATTCTTGGGAAAAATTTGTGTGTTTGACTTCTCAGTAATTTATAAATTTCGTAAGAGGAAAAAAAAAATCTTGGTGGAGACATTCTCAGACAATTTGCAAAAATTAAACAAGAATATTCAATCTAATTAGCAATCAATAAAAACCCTAGATGTAGACATTTTTCTTTAAACAAAATTGTGGTACTTATTTGTATGATTTTGTGTAATTTCCCTAAAATATAGTACATTTTAAAAATTTGATTTACTTGAGATTAAATATTTTAAATGTTATTAAAATGCATTACATAAAAGTAGAAATAAATAATTCTCTTAAATTACTTTAAATTGGTCCTGAGCACAGATAAAATGGTCTCTTCCATTGAAAATTATCTTAGTAAGTAATTAAATATAAATTTTAGCTATCTATAAAACTAAATATTTAAAGACATTAAAACATTTTGATGTCTAACTTACTAAGATTATTATTTTTTTCCTTCCATGGGTTAATCAACTATTCTCTTTCCCTCCAGGATAGTCATAATTCATCTTAAACCTTTCTGAGAATCAGGTTTCTCCAAGAAAGACTCTGTGCCTTTACCATAATTGGAGTATGAAATCTGTTATGTCTTAGACCTATTAAATATAAAGATTTTGAACTATTATAAAGAATGCATTTATTAACTATAATTGGGTTTAGAAATAATCTGAGAGTCTGCTAAAAAAGAATTGGCAAATAAAGCTCCATGTCTCACTAAATTAATCATTCAAAAGAAATCAGAGTTTTGTACAAATCATTATTTCAAAAATTTGGTCTTAGGCAGAAGAAGTGATGTGTATGGAAGCAGTTATTTCCATTTTGAAAAGCAAAAATAATTCTAGTTGTTGCTAGTACTTCTAGGATGCTAGTACTTCTTTCATGGAATTTGAAATGTTTCCTGTAGAACTTCCTATTTAGGGAAAAGCAGGAACGGAAGAGGCACAGTTTATCAGGCAGAAGCCACACAAACTACAGAAAGCTGGTCCTCCAGGCTGCTAGGCAGGTGGTACTTTACATGTTTATCTGTTTGTTGTTTTATGACAGTAGTAAATATCATGTACCTGAGCTTGGTAAAAGCTAAATTGTCCAAAAATATTAGTGATGAATAGCTTCAACAGTCCTTTGGCACAATTCTTAGAGGCAAACACTCCAAAAGGAACATCTGTTTAATCTCTGATGGCTTTTTAGGCCTCTTACAAAGAAGGTGTTGTGACCTTTCTTTGCACTAACTAGACTGCTAATGGATGCCTCCATTCTCGCATTCCACCTCTTCTGTTTTACTTTTTTTTGGCCACTGATTCTTCTTCCTGCAGGAGCAATATTTATTCATCTTGTTCACTCTCTTTCAGTTGTTAGTTTTCTTGCATGTAATAGAAATGCTCTGTAGTTTAGGAGGGACCAAGTCCATTTGCCTGGGTGCTGATACATGTTCTATCTGCTGTGTGTGTGCAAGGAGGTGGTTTTGTGCTATTTCTCTTTCGGGGAAAGGACATGTGACAGAAATGGTTCTGCTCTGGGCACAGCTTTGTTTCAGCTGAGGGCTGAGTTGCTAGGCTTCGGTCTGGGGTTCTCCAAATGCCAGAATAGAGACAACTTTAGTTTTGAGGTATTGTCAGGAACTCTTTTTTTCCCAATCTTTTTTTTTTTTTTTGTAAAGAGAAGTTGAATAAATTCTGGGAATCTAATGCATAACCTTGAGGTTATAGTTAACAGTACTGTATTATATATTTAAGAAGATTTTTTTCTGAAGTACACTTTAATTTATTAAAAATTTTTTTGAAGTATAGTTGCTTTACAATGGTGTGTTAGTTTCTACTATACAGCAAAGTAAATCAGCTGTCCATATAAGAATATCCCCTCTTCCTTGGATTTCCTTCCCTTGTAGTATACCACAGAGCACTGAGTAGATTTCCTGTACTATACATTAGCTTCTCATTAATTATCTATTTTATGCATAATATCAATAGTGTGTATATGTCCGTCCCAATCTCCCACTTTATCTCACCTCCACAATCCCCCTTGGTGTCCGTATGTTTTCTGTTTTGCAAATAAGTTCATCTATGACATGAACTGAAGTGAAAGTCGCTTAGTCGTGTCCGAATCTTTGCGACCCCATGGACTGTATGGAATTCTCCAGGCCAGAATACTGGAGTGGGTAGCCTTTCCCTTCTCCAGGGGATTGTTCTAACCCAGAAATCAAACCCAGATCTCCCACATTGCAGGCAGATTCTTTACCAACTGAGCGACAAGGGAAGCCCAAGTTCTCTATACTATTTGCTAATAGAGTAGATCTTAAATGTTCTTACCACAAAATGAAATAGTAAGTATGTGACATGATGGAGATGTACTACTACTACTAAGTCACTTCAGTCATGTCTGACTCTGTGCGACCCCATAGACGGCAGCCCACCAGGCTCGCCCATCCCTGGGATTCTCCAGGCAAGAACACTGGAGTGGGTTGCCATTTCCTTCTCCAATGCATGAAAGTGAAAAGCAAAAGTGAAGTTGCTCAGTTGTGTCTGACCCTCAGCGACCCCATGGATTGCAGCCTACCAGGCTCCTCCGTCCATGGGATTTTCCAGGCGAGACTACTGGAGTGGGGTGCCATTGCCTTCTCTGATGGAG
>SJXQ01001367.1:90811-104580 GCA_006408695.1 Aepyceros melampus | reverse complement strand
TTTCTCTTTGAATAAAATATGCTTCTTCTTTTTTACCTACCAGGCAGTAGTTTGCTTGAAGCAGTTCTCATTGCAATCTCCACCTTGATCCAAGGAACCAGTTCTCCATAAGTACTCCAGAAGCACTTTTTAAATTATTTCAATTAGAATACTTATTACAGTTTGGTGTATTGTATATGAGGATGCACTTGTCTTCTTAATACCCCTTGGCTTGATCGAGTTTGCATTTTCAGCATTCTTGTATGTGCCTTGCATGTTGCATATGACCAGGACATGTTGTACTGAATTGAATCAATCAAGATTTGGCCTGGTCCCAACCAATACAAACATTCAAATTTGTGCTGTACACTGGTCTCGATACACACCAGCACTCACACACAAGGATTAAAATATTTTTTCAACTAGAATATAGAATGTTAATAGAATTCTACTCTATTGTTTCTCTTTTTATACAGAGGAAAGAATGCTGATGTGACAAGTTATAAGTCTGAAGTCATCTTTTTTTATTGTCTCCATTTCATACATGTCTGAGTTTGTTATTTGGGAAGGTCATATAAAAGAAACAAAAAGAGCATTTTAAAATATTGTCCCATTTTATTTGGTTTCATTATTAAAGAGATTTGTATGCTCACCCTTGTTTAAAGTTAAATGAGCCTGCTCAAATCCTTGTGGGGTTTAAGTGGAATATAAATAAAGAAGAAATATACTCTCTATGTTCTTATTGAAAAAAATATTTGTGTAGTGCCAGGTTTGTGATAGTAAAATAAAGTGATTCACCATGTTATTATAGTTTTTGCTATACAAACTCTGCTTTTGCGTAAATGTTGTAGATAATTCAAGAG
Organism: Aepyceros melampus; assembly: GCA_006408695.1. Lineage (NCBI taxonomy): Eukaryota > Metazoa > Chordata > Mammalia > Artiodactyla > Bovidae > Aepyceros > Aepyceros melampus. The sequence continues at coordinate 103,738 of SJXQ01001367.1, read as the reverse complement.
TGTTGCAGTTTGAATTACACACATGATTGCTTCAATTCTACTCTTCATTTGGATGATTGAAAACCTCTTCTCTGGAATCACAGCAAACACTGTTGGTGGCCTAGCCAACTACTTTAATCCCATTTTTTCCTTGCTCACAAAGCCCTCCAGCCCTCTATTTTCACTTGGGAATCCACCATTCCCATGTAACTCAGAGAGACTGACTATCTCAAGGTCCAGGGGTATGTCTAAATTGAATATGCCAATAATAATTGGCTTCAGTGTGGGTCTGAGATATAATTCTAGAAAAGGAGACGGAATAGTCTTCTAGAGGGTACTTATGTAAGATTCCCTCCACTCTTAAGTTAAAATAAAAATGATAATAGGGAGAAAATATCTGTACACCTCGTGGTGCCTAGTTTCAAAGTTCGGAACAGCCGAAGAATAAAGTTGACATGCTGAGGATGACACAGCAAAAAGATGGAAAGAGATTACATCCTTGATATTTGAGCTCCAAATTATGCATTTCTAGGGTAACTCTACCTCAGCATTTAATGCTAGGTAAGATGAAAAATCAATCTGATTTTGGTGTTGACCATTTGGTGATGTCCATGTGTAGAGTCTTCTCTTGTGTTGTTGGAAGAAGGTGTTTGCTATGACCAGTGCATTTTCTTGGCAAAACTCTATTAGTCTTTGACCTGCTTCATTCCGCATTCCAAGGCCAAATTTGCCTGTTACTCCAGGTGTTTCTTGACTTCTTACTTTTGCATTCCAGTCCCCTATAATGAAAAGGACATCTTTTGGGGGTGTTAGTTCTAAAAGGTCTCGTAGGTCTTCATAGAACTATTCCACTTCAGTTTCTTCAGCGTTACTGGTTGGGGCATAGACTTGGATTACCGTGATATTGAATGGTTTGCCTTGGAAACGAACAGAGATCATTCTGTCATTTTTGAGATTGCATCCAAGTAGTGCATTTCGGACTCTTTTGTTGACCATGATGGCTACTCCATTTCTTCTGAGAGATTCCTGCCCGCAGTAGTAGATATAATGGTCATCTGAGTTAAATTCACCCATTCCAGTCCATTTTAGTTAAGAGTCTTCTCTTGTGTTGTTGGAAGAGGGTGTTTGCTATGACCAGTGCATTTTCTTGGCAAAACTGGATTAGTCTTTGCCCTGCTTCATTCCACATTCCAAGGCCACATTTGCCTGTTATTCCAGGTGTTCCTTGACTTCCTACTTTTGCATTCCAGTTCCCTATAATGAAAAGGACATCTTTTTTGGTTGTTACTTCTAAAAGGTCTTATAGGTCTTCATAGAATTGTTCAACTTCAGCTTCTTCAGTGTTACTGGTTGGAGCATTAACTTGGATTCCCGTCACATTGAATGATTTGCCTTGGAGACGAACAGAGATCGTTCTGTAGTTTTTGAGATTGCATCCAAGTACTGCATTTCGGACTCTTTTGTTGACCATGATGGCTACTCCATTTCTTCTGAGGGATTCCTGCCCGCAGTAGTAGATATAATGGTCATCTGAGTTAAATTCACCCATTCCAGTCCATTTTAGTTTGCTGATTCCTAGAATGTCGACGTTCACCCTTGCCATCACTTGTTTGACCACTTCCAATTTGCCTTGATTCATGGACCTGACATTCCAGGTTCCTATGCAATATTGCTCCTTACAGCACCGGACTTTGCTTTTATCACCAGTCACATCCACAGCTGGATATTGTTTTTGCTTTGGTTCCGTCCCTTCATCTTTCTGGAGTTATTTCTCCACTGATGTCTGGTAGCGTATTGGGTACCTACTAACCTGGGGAGTTCCCCTTTCAGTATCCTATCATTTTGCCTTTTCATACTGTTCATGAGTTTCTCAAGGCAAGGATACTGAAGTGGTTTGCCATTCCCTTCTCCAGTGGACCACATTCTGTCAGACCTCTCCACCATGACACGCTCATCTTGGTTTGCCCCTCAGGCATGGCTTAGTTTCATTGAGTTAGATAAGGCTGTGGTCCTAGTGTGATTAGATTGACTAGCTTTCTGTGAGTATGGTTTCAGTGTGTCTGCCCTGTGATGCCCTCTTGCAACACCTACCATCTTACTTTGGTTTCTCTTACTTGGGCGTGGGGTATCTCTTCACAGCTGCTCCAGCAAAGCACAGCTGCTGCTACTTACCTTGGATGAAGAGTATCTCCTCAGTGCTGCCTTTCCTGACCTTCAACGTGGGATGGCTCCTCTAGGTCCTCCTGCACCTGCCCAGGCACTGCTTCTTGGACGTGGGGTTGCTCCTCCCAGCCCCCGCCCCTGGCTTCGGGTGCGAGGTGGCTCCTCTAGGCCGCTATACCTGGCCTCGGATGCAGGGTGGTTCCTCCCAGCCACTGCCCCTTACCTCGGACACCGTGTAGCTCCTCTCGGCAGTTCCTGTGCCATCACAGCCTGGAATTCTCAGCCGCTGGCCCTGACCTCGGACGTGGGGTAACTCCTCTAGGTTGCCGCCCTTCGGGCATGGGGTCCTTCCGGCTTCCGCCCCTGTACTTCAACATGGGGCAGCTCCTCTCGGCCGCGCTTAGTGGGCCAATTGCTGCCGCCTGTGCTTAGGTATACATATATATGTGTGTGTGTGTGTGTGTGTGTGTGTGTATGTAAATACATAAAGACATATTTTATCTCAAATATTTGTTGGTACAAACACATATATATTCATGCATACCTATACATGATTATTATGAGATATTTAATTTATCTGTGTGTTTAAATGTTGGTGTTTAGTTGCTAAGTCATGTCTGACTCTTTTGTGACTCCTTTCAGGCTCCTCTGTCTGTGGGTTTTCCCAGTCAATAAGGCTGAATTGGGTTGCCATTTCCTTCTCCAGGGTATCTTCCAGACCCAGGGACTGAACCCTCATCTCCCGCATTGGCAGGCAGATTTTTTTACCACTGAGTCACCTGGGAAACCCATGTATATAAATGTATATATACAAAAGCATACACACACTATCAGTGAGAATGATAATCTTAACTTTGCTTTGCAAAATGTTTATATAAACTATCCTCTTAAAGTTTATCTGTTTGTTATTTTAGTGATACATGACACTCTTATTGAAATATACATTTTTTGGTTTTATATCTGAAATATTAATCCATCCTTTGTGGCAATTTGGGCTTCTCTGATAGCTCAGTACGTAAAAAATCTACTTTCAATGCAGGAGAACCTGGTTTGATTCCTGGGTGAGGAAGATCCACTGGAGAAGGGATAGGCTACTCAGTTTCAGTTTAGTTGCTTCCCTGGTGGCTCAGAGGTTAAAGCATGGAATGCAGGAGACCCGGTTTTATCCCTGGATCGGGAAGATTTCCTGGAGAAGGAAATGACAACCCACTCCAGTACTCTTGCCTAGAGAATCCCATGGAAGGAGGAGCCTGGTAAGCTACAGTCCATGTGGTGGCAAAGAGTCAGACATGACTGAGTGACTTCTCTTCCACTTTCAGTTTTCTTGGGCTTCCCTTGTGGTTCAGCTGGTAAAGAATCCACTTGCAATGCATGAGACCTGGGCTTGATCCCTGGGTTGGGAAGATCCCCTAGAGAAGGGAAAGGCTACCCACTCCAGTATTCTGGCCTGGAGAATTCCATGGACTGTATAGTCCTTGGGGTCACAAAGAGCTGGGCATGACTGAGAGACTTTCACTTTGACACAACTTAGTTCTATATCCTTTCCTATGTGTATTTATTTTAATATTAGACATATTACTCATATTTGTTTTACCTACTACATCAATTGAATCATTTTCTGTAGCATTTACTATAATGAGCATGTATATTTAACTTTTAACATGTTTAAGTTACACCTTTCTAATTAATTTTTTTTTAATTTTGTATAGAGGTATAGCCAATTAGCAATGTTGTGACAGTTTCAGGTGAACAGCGAAGGGACTTAACCATACATATACATGTATCCATTAACATGTATATATTTAATTTTTGTATTTATAGATATACTACTATATCTTTATTTGCTAGTTGGTTTAACTGTTGGGTAATTAAAATTTTTTTTCGTTATTAATTAACTTTGTTTCTTTTCTGGGGAAACAGAAATAAAAAATAAAACATTTTTTAGTCATTGTAACTATTGCTGTCAATCATCAACTTTAAATCAACCAAATATATATTTACTTACTACAACATGTATTATTTTAGTCAAAATTTTTTTATTTCTTTTTTTCATTTATTTATTTATTATTTATTTATTTATTTATTTTACTTTACCCCAGTCATTAATATCACCTTACTTAAATAGAATATCATTAGATTAATTGAATCTCAGTAGATTGAGCCTCAATAGCTTTTCTTTATCCTCACCTTTCAATTGTTAAAACACAATGAATCCTTATCAACCAGAATTATAACTAGAGTCTTCAGATATACATATTCCATTTTAGTACTAATTTCAGTATTTTTTCCCTTCCCCAAAGCAGAGTAATCACAAACTTCTCTGGGAAAATAACCTTACAAACAAATTTACTTTTACTTTGTCATCATAAAAAATAGCTGAATTCATAACTAATCATGATGATCTATTTAGTTTTGCCAAACACACTCATTTAAGTTGAGAACTCATCCTCTGTAGGCACCTATGCATGTCTGCTGGCTCTGTATAACATAAGACATGAACTTTCCTATACAGAAAAGACAGCATTCTTCTGTTTATAGTAAAATTCCAAAGAAATTTTTCTGAACTTTTCCAATTAAAAAAAAAAAACATAAAGTATTAGGGGTTTTTGCTTATTTTACAAAGGCCTATTTATTAGGAAGGAAATTAGGATATAGGCTTTCATTCCTGCTTTAAATTAAAGGGATAATTAACAATATTTGAAAAGTCCTCAAAACAATATTTTCAGTAATTATGTGGTATACAGTATAAGTTATATGATTGAATCTTTATTTCCATATCTTACTATCACTTTTTAAATTATTTACATTTTTAGTATAATTTTTATTATCACTAAGTGATCATTTAGTATCATTTTTTCTATCAAAACCATGTAACTTGAAAACAAAAAAAGATTTACTGTTTTGAGTTTGTAAGTGTTTGCACATGGAGGCCATGACATTGGTCTTCTTTTTTCAATCTATTAACTTCAAGTAATATACAATATCTAGGGAAATCTAAAAAGAGTAATACAATTTTTAAATAAATTTCTACTAAGTAAAAATGATGGAATTTGGTTAGGGTAGTAATATCCAACAAAATACCTTTATAATATAAACACTCATATTACATAATTACTTATATAAATAATTTTGACTTTGACATTGGACTCTTCATCATTTCATGAATTCCCACAAAATATTTCCTTTCATCTCCACTTCAGTCCTATGTGGTAAAATATTATACAAGTATGTAATTTACTTTGCTGAATACAGGGTGCTTGACTTACAAGATCCTGTTTTCCTGAATACTGAAAGCATGTACTAAGAGGTTCATCTGCTACTGGAGAAAGAGATTTAATTTCAAAATATTCAAGGAAGTTCTCTCAAGCTAACTTCTACAGATTTTATCTTGAAGGTTTGGGGACTTTTTCAATGTAGCAATAGCTGAGATAACATAAAGATAAAATTATATTTTTTAATTCATTCAGAAAAACATGTTTTGGTCAAATTTTAAGAGATGAATCATCTAATCCATGTTCATGCCTCCAAGTGAGAGGATGCTATGACTAGCCATGTTTCAGATCATCATAGAAACATGTGTATAAAAAGATACCATGTATATAGGCATTTGAGTGAGACGAGGTTTGCTTTAATGAATTCCAGAGAGCTCAGCTAGAGTTCTGAAAACTTATTAAAAAAGGAACTGGATTTTCGAAGACAGAACAGAGTTCTTTTCTTTCTTTCATTTTTTTTTTAATGAGAATTCCAGAGCATTAAAAACAAACAGTAAACATTAACAGTGATCATGAAGGTTAACTTGTAAATTTTACGTTTTTGTACAGTGTGTTAGTCATACAGTTGTGTCTGACTCTGCAATCCCATGGGCTGTAGCCCTCCAAGTGGCTCTGTTCATGAATTTCTGCAGGCAAGAACACTGGAGTGGGTTGCCAGTTCCTTCTCCAGGAGATTTTCCCAACCCAGGGATTGAACCTGGGTCTCCTTCATTGCAGGCAGATTCCTTACCATCTGAGCCACGAGGGAAGCCCTTTTGCTTAGTAATAAGGTAATTTACTAATTTGCTTATTAGTACAACCATCAGTTCAGTTCAGTTTCTCAGTCGTGTCTGATTCTTTGTGACCCTATGAATCGCAGCATGCCAGGCCTCCCTGTCCATCACCAACTCCCGGAGTTTACCCAAACTCATGTCCATCGAGGCAGTGATGCCATCCAGCCATCTCATCCTCTGTCATCCCCTTCTCCTCCTGCCCCCAATCCCTCCCAGCATCAGGGTCTTTTCCAATGAGCCAACTCTTCACATGAGGTGGCCAAAGTACTGGAGTTTCAGCTTCAGCATTAGTCCTTCCAATGAACACCCAGAACTGATCTCCTTTAGGATGGACTGGTTGGATCTCCTTGCAGTCCAAGGGACTCTCAAGAGTCTTCTCCAACACCACAGTTCAAAAGCATCAATTCTTTGGCACTCAGCTTTCTTCACAGTCCAACTCTCACATCCATACATGACCACTGGAAAAACCATAGCCTTGTGTTGGAGTCCAGCTCCAGCAGCCAGGGAATCAGCCTGAAGAGATGAGCGGTGTCAGCGGAGATGAAGCAGCCTCTGACTCAACGTGCAGGACTGCATGTTTATTTCAAGCATCAGGTCTTCTTTTATACGTTGACAAAAGCTTTAGGTCAGAGGTTTTACATTTTCAGCTCCCCCTCACCCAGATTTATTGTCTCCATAGATCACTGTTGCCCTTCAACCAGAGTTACATTGTAACTCATGCTTATGTCTGGGATGCTACCACATCACTCAGTTTATTTCTTATCTTTCTAAATCCTGCTTGCCCCTAGTATCCTAAGCTCACTATCTCCTAAAAAAAAGGTTCTAGCTATTCTTAATTATTCCTAAACCCTAAGCTCAGCAAACGTCCTTTGCCATAAACATTCCCCTCACAAGCAGGTCTCAGATAACAGTCCTTCCAATGGCCTCAAGCTGCAGCCTATGTGCTCATCCTGGAACATTCTTTGTAAAGATCCTTGAACAAATGTCAATGGTTACTTTATAAATTATTTTCTGGCCAACGGCAGAAGGCTTTGTGCTTTCTCATGCTTCTCTCAAGAACAATAAGCACCTTAAGATTCTTTCCAGCCAACTCAACCGATAGCCACTGTTTCCACTGTTTCCCCATCTATTTCCCATGAAGTGATGGGACCAGATGCCATGATCTTAGATTTCTGAATGTTGAGCTTTAAGACAACTTTTTCATTCTCCTCTTTCACTTTCATTAAGAGGTTCTTCACTTTCTGCCATAAGGGTGGTGTCATCTGCATATCTGAGGTTATTGATGTTTCTCCCAGCAATCTTGATTACAGCATGTGCTTCCTCCATCCCAGCGTTTCTCATGATGTACTCTGCATAGAAGTTAAACAAGCAGAGTGACAATATACAGCCTTGACGTACTCCTTTTCCTATTTGGAACCAGTCTGTTGTTCCATGTCCAATTTTAACTGTTGCTTCCTGACCTGCATACAGGTTTCTCAAGAGGCAGGTCAGGTGGTCTGGTATTCTCATCTCTTTCACGATTTTCCACAGTTTATTGTGATCCACACAGTCAAAGGCTTTGGCACAGTCAATAAAGCAGAAATAGATGTCTTTCCGGATCTCTCTTGCTTTTTCGATGATCCAGCAGATGTTGGCAATTTGATCTCTGGTTCCTCTGCCTTTTCTAAATCCAGCTTGAACATCTCGAAGTTCACAGTTCATGTATTGCTGAAGCCTGGCTTGGAGAATTTTGAGCATCACTTTACTAGCGTGTGAGATGAATGCAATTGTGTGGTAGTTTGAGCTTTCTTTGGCATTGCCTTTCTTTGGGATTGGAATGAAAACTGACTTTTTCCAGTCCTGTGGCCACTGCTGCTCTACAATCTGGAATTTCCGGATTTGTTTTCCTCTTGACTAGAGATAGAGAATCATTTGATTTTTGGCCAAAAATAACGTAAAAGGAAGTTATGCTTTTTTTGTTGCATCATATCAGATGGTGCGTCTTGTCTAGCTGTCCCTCGTTATTAGTGATGTTAAATTTGACCACTTTAGACTCCAGGTCTTGCCACTTGTAAAGGCACTGTTTTCCCTTTGTAACTAAACAAGTAACCTGTAGGGACTTCCCTGGTGGTCCAGAGATTAAGACTCTGCCTTGCAATGCAGGGGACATGGTTTGATTCCTGGTCGTGGAACTAAGATCCCACATGCCCCGGAGCAACTAAAGCTGTGTGCCCTACAACCCAGTACACCACAACTAGAGACACCTGCAGGCCACGACTAAGACCTGACACAGCCAAATAAATATTTTTTTTTAAAGAAAGCCTTTAACATCATATAAATAGAGTCCCAACAGCCTTTTACCCATTGGTAAAATTATCCTCTGATGACCTTTGCTTGAAGCAATTATTACCCTGTGAGTGAAAAACTGGAATTTTCTAATCCTGTTATTCTTTTCATGTTTTTTATGATTATCTATAGAGAAGAACTTTCAGAGAGTTTCAGTGTTCTTTTCTATGGTGGTGAAGTGAGATATCTCTCCAATGTCTGAGTAATCAGTTCAAGCAAATTTTTATTTAATATATGTGGGACTACAGAGTTGTGTCTCTGCAGGATCCCAGCAAGAATCTCAGGTGTTATTACTGAGGTGGCAGAAGGTAACAGACGGTTGTCATTTTTTTCTGTAGAGAAAACAGTGATGCTAGAGAGACATGGCCAGAATTAGTATTGGATTGGCCAAAAAGTTCGTTCAGGGTTTTCAAAACGCAAGCAAACTTTTTGGCCAACCCAGTACTCATTAGACTGCACTAATTCATTAGCCACTCACCACATGTGTCTGTTTGAATTTAACTTGTAATTAATTAACATGAAATAAAAGTTAAAATGCAGTTCCTCAGTCCTATTGGTCACATTTCAACTGCACAATGGCCACATGTGGCCAGTGGCCTCCATACTGGACAGTGTGTATCTAGAAGACCACCATCGTTGCAAAGAGTTCTACTGGATGATGTGCATCCAGAATAACTCTCAAGTTCCCCCAAGCAAAAATGTCAAGCAAGTTAGAGATGAGGTTAGGATGGACCTAATTTTGTGAATTTATCTGTGTTTTCCAATGTTTTGTACTCCACTGTTTGAATTCTGGCCTGGCCATGTGGGCACAGGCTAAATAGATGAATTCCTCTTACATTGCCAGAACTTGAATGAAAATAGTCCAAACCTAGTCTTTATATGGAGAAGGCAATGGCACCCCACTCCAGTACTCTTGCCTGGAAAATCCCGTGGACGGAGGAGCCTGGTAGGCTGCAGTCCATGGGGTCGTGGAGAGTCGGACACGACTGAGTGACTTCACTTTCACTTTTCACTTTCATGCATTGGAGAAGGAAATGGCAACCCACTCCAGTGTTCTTGCCTGGAGAATCCCAGGGACGGGGGGAGCCTGGTGGGCTTCCGTCTAGGGGTCGCAAAGAGTCGGACAAGACTGAAGCGACGTAGCAGCACAGCAGTCTTTGTAAGTGGGCTTTCCTGGTTGCTCAGATGGTAAAGAGTCTGCTTGTAATGCAGAAGACCAGGGTTTGATCACTGGGTCAGGAAGATCCCCTGGAGGATGGCACAGCAACCCCCTCCAGTATTCTTGCCTAGAGAATTCCATGAACAGAGGAGCCTGGTGGGCTATGATTCATGGGATTGTAAAGAGTTGGACACAACTGAGTGACTAACACTAGTCTTTATAAGCAGTTCTTGTTAAACAGAATTTATTTTAGTTCTCTTCTCCTAGAAGAGGTTAGTGGAAAGAATCGAGGGGGCTAGATTTCATCTGGCAGCTTTTATTATGTGTGGCTTTGTTTTCTTCATTGTAGGACAAGGCACACTTAAGCCTTTTCTCATACCCAGAGGCTTCCTATTTCATCTAGGCTGATAAAATCCATTTGTTTTATCTTTACTGGTGTGGAAGCCACTTACAAAGGCTAATGCACATTTTTCAGAATTCGTGGTCAAGAAAGCAGAGACGATCTGGGTGGATCTGAACTGCTGATGCTCTTGCCTCCACAATAGCCTGTCCATGGTTAGGCAGACGGCTGCCGTGTCACTGGGCATTCCGGTAGGCTGTCTGGAAGACAGATGCTCTGCCCCTCTCTGAGTCTTTACTAGGAAACTCATCTAAGTAAATGAGTCTGCCATGAAGTGGCTCCATTCACCAACAAAATCTGCAGAACAAGGCCTAATATTGAACTTTTGGCTGTTGATCTTACAGATGCTAACACCATTTAGAGGACTTTTCTCTATGAAACCTTCATTAAGAGACCCTCAAAACCGGTGAGGGTTAAAGATCAACAGCTAGGAATTCAGTGTGACCTCTCCTCTGGTACGTCAGACCCTTCAGGCACACTGAGGCTCTCTCGTGTGACCTCTGTGGGTAGCTAGCCCTGGTGCCTCAGAATTGGTTGAATTTCACATCCAAAAGTCTCTGAAAGGTTTATGCTCAAAAACCCCTGGCTAATGTCCAACTGTGAGGCCAAGCCTCTGGGCTTCAGAAAGCGGCCTGTAGACACAACAGAGTCCATTTAACTCACTACCAAAAGCCCATCAAACTTCAGGTCCCCAGGAAGGAAATCTGGTGCCAGGTACATTACAGGTTTTAACTAAGTGCTCAGAATAAGATATGGCATTGTAGGCACTCAATAAATATTTGCTGAATACATGAATTCATCTTGTAGTTTTTAAACTTTGACTTCAGCAAAATATGGGGTAACTGTTCCCTTTCCTTCTGTACCTCCCTGCCTCCATCTGGGGGCACAAACCTTGGCTTAGTGCTCAGCAAGCCTGGAATAAGGCAGGGTAGAGGTTGCGTTTGAGAAAGAGGTACATCTATGTTGTCTTCTATTCCTTCTTTGCATTAGTCTCGTTTCTCAAGATCTGTCCTGGGCATCGCAGGTAGAGAAGCGGGAGGGAGAGGAGAGAAAATAAGGCACACATGGGGCTTTGCATATCCACTGTCTGTTCATCGCAATCAGCGCCCTGGTTCCAGACTACAAATAAAACCCCTGGTCAGGGCCATTTGGCAGCTCTCTTCAAACTCCGGTCAGATTTGCTGAAAGCTGTGTCTCTTGTTTTATTTTTATGATACCAGCTGTTCTTTGCAGTTCCTCCTCTAGGGGATCCTCCAGACCCATGGATCAAACCCACGTCTCCTGCGTCTCCTGCATTGCCAGGCGATTCTTTACTGAAGCCACCTGGGGAAGCCCCTGGAGGAGGAAATGGCAACCCACTCCAGTATTCTTGCCTGGGAAATCCCATGGATAGAGCCTGGTGGGTTACAGTCCGCAGGGTTGCAGAGAGGCGGACACGACTTAGCGATTGAGCACACATTCTTTGCAGTACTGGAGGGAGAAGTGAACTCCAGTTCTGTTTCCTGGATTCCAGGACTGTTTCCTGGCATCTTTGTTTTCTCCTCCATTGCCCCCATATTATCAATGTCATCAGTACTACTGTTCTCTGCCTAAAATGAGGAAGTTTCAAGGATAAAGAATCAACAGATGTATAGCGCAATAGTTGGTATGTTGCTGCTAAGACAACGACCCTAATGCTTTCATGGAATTCGTTATTAGTCGATTTTGCCACCTTGCTTTTTCTTTCTGTCTTCAGTTATTGATCTCAAATTGTGAGTTCTCAGGTCAGGTGGAAGGGAGGAAGCAGCAGACAGGAAGAGACAGGACCTGCCTTTGGCTACCTAGGACCATCTGGTGCAGAAAGGCAGGCAGACAGTTTCTTGCTTGTACCATTCCCCAGAGGCCTTGCTTAAGGTGTTAGCATACAGATCGATTGCCCAGCCTACCCCTGGGTGGTACGACTACTTTCTCATAACTTTCTGCATGACAGCCTTCCCCTTCTTTTAGCTAACTACTCCTTCCACCTTGGGAAGGTGGTCAGCCTCTTAGCTGCTTTCAACTGGCCTGGCTGCCATGGTCCAAGCTAACACTCTATGTTTTTCTCTCCTTGTCTTTCTCCTTGATGACTTACAGAGTTGGTGTTGACCCAGACCAAGACCCACCACCCAACAATGACAGCTTCCAAGTCTTACAAGGGGTAAGTCACAAAAGATGCTTCTTCTTGGGAAGGTATTATTAAAAATAGCTAGAATTTGAGCATTTACTACATGCCAAGCAGTTTACACGGATTCCCTCATTGTGATCTTGAGAACAACTTTATGAAATAGGAACTGTTATGCCCAGTTTAAAGATTAGAAGTTGAAGTTTGAGAGTTAAAGTGTGTCTCTGTGGTCAGACAATTTGAAAATGATGGAGCCAGGATTTGACTCCAGAGTCCCTGTTCTCAAACAACATATTAAGGGGCCAAAATGAGCATTTAACCTGACTCTCCCCTTCCAAAAATGGATACATGGATTCATTGGCAATTGGCTCATGGTAGCTTGTTCTGGGAAGGAGAAGGATGGGATCAATTTTCCAGCCCAGGGAGCATGAGCCAGAAAGAAGGGATGCTGGGTGATGGCTGGCCCTCCTGCCCTCCAGGGTCTGGCAGCTTCCATGGTCCCATAGTAGCAGAGCAGCAGCCCTCAGCCCCATAGGCAGTGAAGTTTGCAGCAAGACTAACAGTTAAGGCTTGGGTGGGGCAGTGGCAGCAGTGACAGCCTGGAACAGAGTGCCGAGGAGGGAGGCTATAGAAGCAGTGAGGGCAAGAGCCCTGTGTCTCATCTCATGTGATAGCAGGGAAGAGTTCCTGCTGCTGCAGAGAATCCTGATGGAGAC